>BMAO01001357.1:0-86510 GCA_019973975.1 Trichonephila clavata | reverse complement strand
GCAAAAATTAAGGACGAAGTCGAAAAATTAGCATATCAGCTGAACGAAGAGGCAGAGCGGACAGAAAGACCAATCAGGAGATTAAGTGAGGTGATGTACGGTAGCACATGCGCAGATATGCAGGTAGACGTAATGGGGGAGTGTCTGAGTAGTAAAGCATGTTGTCGGTGTAAGATTAGTATTTCTGGCAAAGAGATTGCACACCGTATAGCAGTTAAAATCACACCGAGTTGCTGCCTCAGCGAGAAATGGCGAATAATCAATCTGTTAGACGACATCTGGATGCTTTTACCCGAGGTCGAATCATTGGGAAGTTGGAGGAAGGTCGCAGTGTGACAAGTGTGGCTGCAGAGTTCGGAATTGCTCACAGCATCGTTTCACGACTTTGGAGACAATTTCAAACTACAGGAACAGCTATCCGGGGGTTCAGTAGTGGTCGTCCACGAGGAACCACACCCGCAGATGACCGGTATATTGCCTTACAGGCCAGAAGAAACAGGCGGCAGACAGCGGGAGAAATCGCTAGACACACGACACAGGCGACTGGACGACCGATATCGCGTTTTACCGTGGCCAGAAGACTGCACGGTGGTGGTCTGTTTGCACGACGCCCTGTACGGTGTGTACCTCTAACGCCTGCCATCGAGAAGGCGTTCTCTGTGGTGCCGGGAATACCGGAATTGGAGAGACAATGAATGGGGACGAGTACTCTTTACAGATGAGAGCAGATTCAGTCTGAGTAGCGATTCTCATCGCATACTCATCTGGAGAGAGCGGGAAGCCGCAATCATCCCTCGAACATCATTGAAAGGGACAGGTATGGAGGTGGCGGTGTTCTCGTTTGGGGAGGCATCATGCTTGGTAGTCGTACAGACCTTCACATCTTCGACGCAGGTTCAGTCAACGGACCCGTTATTGTAACGAGATTCTTCTTCCATATGTGCGTCTTTTTAGAGGCGCTATGGGTCCGCAGTTCCTTTTCATGGACGACAATGCACCATGTCATCGCACAGTAGCTGCCGAACAGCTCTTAGAGAGTGAGGATATTGAACGTATGGATTGGCCGGCACGATCTCCGGATCTCAATCCCATCGAGCATGTATGGGATTTTCTAGGCAGACGCTTGGCAGCTCGTACCTTACCACCAGTAACGATTCCGGAGCTTCGATTGGCGCTGCAAGACGAATGGGCAGCAATGCCTCAACAACTCATTGACACCCTCATTCTCAGCATGGGCAGACGCTGTGAAACCTGCCTAGCAGTCAGGGGAGATCATATCCCCTACTAAAGACCGGATATTTCTTGCTGGACACCCATCACAGGGATGTTTCGGCCTTCAGTCGCATTGCGCTCCATGCTACTTTTTCAATAAAGCTTCTTTTTATCCCTCTGATTTCTCTTTTAGTAAGTGTTGCTTACATTACTCATGTCCTTACGTATTGGGGATCTTACGGTATTAAATGTGTTGATTTGGAATGCTTTTGTACAAAGTTATATTGAAAAAACCGTCTCGTCCTTAATTTTTGCACACCAGTGTATTTAAAATGAAGAGGAACATTTATTGATTTGGATAATGTAAATTTTTTGCACTTATTTAAAAATAATACTATATTACTCAATCAAAATGTTTTGAAAAATTATAATTGAAAATGATGGTTAAATCCCAAAAGTTACTATTAAATTTTTGGAGACACAGATCTGACAAAATTTGCCTTTACATAAAGTTTATTTTAATTAAGAGCAAAAAAAGAAAAACTACCAGTTTAAAAAACATTACAATATGATAGAAACTAATTTTTGAATTGACAAAAAATTTAAGAGTTTTATTTTATTATTTTTCTTATATAATATATTTCTTTCAAATGGTAAAAACATTTGTGAGTAAGAGATTAAATACAGTAAAACCTGTTTTTGTGCGGTCCTTTTCTTATGCGATTTTATTTTTATGATTATTTTCTCTGTGATCTTTCTTTATGCGGTCTATGAATTTCAACGGCTTTGGCGCCACTGTAATGTTTTCTATCAATGTACTAGTGGCGATCGAAAAATGCTATGGCCCCCCCCCTGCAAAGACAAACTTTGCCTTTAATATTTTATAAATTGGGTAAATACGTACTTGGCGTGAGTCAGGCCTTGGTCCTCCCCCCGCGAGTCATTGATTGGGATGTATGTTACCCCACTGGAATATACATATATACATTACAGTGGCGTAATGACCCTCTGTTAATTTGTTATAAACTGTCTCCCGAAAAGGCACGTTCAGTTGCTTTCTCTCAACGCACCAACAGCTCGCGCTTGATTGAAGACGAAAATTTCATTGACAGTGACATTATCAATAATTTGATAGATTATGAAAACGGGTAAGAAGAAAGGATTCTTTGAGAGCAGATGAAATATACAGTATATATCAGTATTTTCTTCAAATAGATACCAGTTTCGAAAGGAGTATGGAATTTCAAAAAGATCTTCTTCGATCATGCATATCTGGTTATCTGACATTTACAAGCAACAGACCAACAAATCTTTGTTGCAAAAATTTTTCTCTTACTTTATGGTGCCAAAAAATAAATGACTTGAAATTGTATTTTCAAGTGACGAAAGCGATTTTAAAATAATTCATTACAGGAAGATGAGGGCTTTGATTACGATGAGTAGCAGTGAATTATGTAAGTGTATTTTGAAAACTTCTCCATGTATACAATGAGAAACTAAAAGTTTTTAAAATGTTTCCATGGGTAATTTGATTATTTATTCTGTTATGGAAGTACTTTCTCATAAATTTCGTAAATAGTTTGCGTATTTTCTAAGTGCGACTTTCTTATGCAGTCCCTATCGACCGCATAAAAAAGAATTCTGTAGTGTTTCCACAAACTTGTTTGTTATATGTAAGAATATTTATATATGAAATTTTGAATATTTGTTTTTTGCGTTTATTTTTATGCGGTCCCTATCGTACCGCACAAAAACAGGTTTTACTTTATTTGTATATTGAATTTCCTGCTATGTTTATCCAAGTCGTTTGTTAAAACTAAAACATTTACATGCCATGCATTGGGAATAACATTCTGTATATATATATATATATAGTTTGTTTTATTTTTAATGACTTAAGCAAACTAGTCAACTATTCGGATAATATAGTTATAATTTCCTCTGATATAATAAACAATAATTGCATTTGTTCAAATATAGTTAAAGATATATTTATTCACTAGAAAAGAAAAAAGGTCTTTTCGTGTATGATTTGAGTTGGAAAAAATATTTGTTTTGCAATAAAATAGTATTGAAAAAGTGTTTTTACTTTGCAAGCGAAAAAAACTTGCTTTGAACTTGCCTTCTGTAAAAGACTTATATACATTGCTAAGCTATTTTATACCATGGTGAAAAGGGTGTTTTATGTCGCAATAAAACAGTTTTACAAGTCATATGTTATCGAACATTAAGTATTGAAAATAAAACCCATCCCAAAAGACGGAAATTATTTTCATTAATTTATTGCTTGTATATTGTTTTGTGCTAGACCGATATAAATTCGTAAAATTTAAAAACGTAAACTTTTATTTTTAATTTTAAATGTGTGTTATTGAGAATCATATTTCAAGTTTCAAACCTTAAATAATGCAAAATTTCATATCTTATTAATTTTAAATATCTTTTTTAGAAAGTCAGTAAACATATTTAATACGAATAATTCACAAATAATAATTTTAGTTGCAGAATATGTCTTATAAACTTCTTCCTAAAAAATTATCTGTTGTGTTGGACTCATAAGATTCACTGAGCAAAATACCAGTTCCAATGTTGTCCTCGTTTTCTTAATTTAATTCAAAGGTGCGAAATTTGTTGCCAATAGTCTATTATGCGTCTTGTTATATGATGACAATTAAAACAAAACAAAAAAATACCTTACATTAGTAAAAAATTTGTTAAAAAAATTCTAAAGCTCATGCTTAAGGAAAACTATTTTATTTTATGCAACTTCACTATATAATATTAAAAAAAACGAGGCACTACAAATGTTTGTCTAAATAAGGATGTTAATAAATAGATGGAATATACATGGATTACGAAACGCTAACAGAAACACTAACATACGTGTGAAAGATTACGTAAAGAAATAGATGAATTCTCTACTTACTGCACATAAATTGCTCGTGTTTACTTATAAATCGTTGCCTAAGTCACAATACTTCCCGTAAACTGTTTCTGTATAAAAACAGGTTTGTCATTTTTTCAGGAACAAAGCTGAGCAGCTTTAAAGTGATTTTAATGCTTTTAGCCAGGGTTGAAAAATTTGTGAGTCCCCTTCTGCTTCAGAGTAGAATAGATCAGGGGTCAGCAACAACTTTTTAGCTGTGGCGTGCCAAACCAATCTACCAATTTGATTCAACGTTCCACACAGTAGACATTTTGAATTCTATTCCCACGACAATCCATGTAGAGTTAGGAAATAGAGGTCAATAATATCAACTTGCAGTTTTACTATATATTTATTTTATATCTTTTAAGGATGTTTCTTAACATAAAAATAACCAGCATAAAATCTAACGTATTTATTTAATATAAATAAAAAAATTAAATTGAACATATATCATGTCTTTTCAAACATATTTATTAAAATAAGAAGTAGAGAACATAGAGTATAAGTATTTCCCTTTCTTATAGTTAAATAAAAAGATAAATAAAACAATATTAATGCGAACCTAATCCTTGCACCGCTCTACTATCGTATCGCAACATCAATGGTGTATTGTATGATTTTCAAATTAAAATAATTCTGAGCATTCAGGTGTTAAATTTTTTTTTGGACTTGAAATATTTTCCGTATGAAGGAAGAATTTTTATAAAGATATGCAGAGCACATGCAATTTTCTCTCTAAAAACTATTAAATCTCTCCGGTAATGACATTCAATAATTTACAATATAGCAGTAAATTTACCTTTGGGGTTATCTTTCAGATTTTTTCGTAATTATGCATAATTCTGAAGATGTTTGACAAATAAGGTTCATTATAAATTTATCAACTTCCATCCACTCAAAAATTGACAAATTTTTAGAGAAGTGCAGACAGTCACTCAGAAATGTACCGCATGCCACATGTTGCACGCGTGCCATAGGTTGCCTACTGGTGGCATATATTATATAAGAAGAGAGAGAGAGAGAGCAATTATACAAGCTAATCGTTGACAGTCTTTTACTATTATATCGTACTCGTATATGTAATGATTTCACGTTTTAATTCCTTGAATATCGCCTGGTTTTCCTTTCCAATACTCTTAAATTCTTTGGACTCATGGTTATCATGAAAAACTCAGTTAATAACAGTACATATACAGGAATAAGACAAAATAATAGGAGCACCCATTTAAAAACGAGTTCTCTTTCGACCGTCCAATAAATGGCCGCCACGCTCAGTGGTCAGTTTTCCCTATCTGGTGCATGGAAATTATTTTATAGCTTTGAAATCTTCATAATTATATCTATTGATCAAAAATCGTAGTAATTAATGTAAATTGGTGATTCTCTTTTGTTTTTTACCAAGAAATAAGGTGAATAGGGTCTTAACTAATTTACGTTAAGTTTGAATTTGATCAAGAATAAATTATTGCTGAGGGGAACTAGTTTTTAAACAAGGATCTAAGGATATTAACAGAAGCAGTAATTTGACACATGGGAGAATATATACAAGAAATAAAGCGGCATGTTAAAAAAATTATATTTAAACAAATACAATGAAGCATAATATACATATACAATAAAGGTTAATACGTAGTGTTTAAAAGGACTCGGCACTGTTTAAGCATTTTTTTTATTTATGTACTCAAAAATTATATTTTAGCATTTCATATAACGTTTCTATTTAAGTAAATGGTACGAGATAAATTTTGCACATATTATTCACAAAATTTTACAAATTAATTTTTTTAAAAAAAATTTAAAATTTAAAATTTTTTTTGTTGTGTTAATTAGTTTTTTGTAATATTTCTAAGGATGTTTTAAGCACCTTTAGGGATCGATTTTACAAAATCTTGGTTAATTCTGGAGAAAAAAAATAATGAAATGATATATATGCTAAAATTCAACCAAAAGTCTAATATCTCCCACATTTAAAGTTTTTTGCTTCACATAATATAGAAATATTATATTTTTACGAAAAACAAATGATGGAAAGAACTAAAACTATAAAATTATTACCCTGGCGAACCTTTAGGTGTCTACCATGCAACAACTTTATACCTCGCCTTCAGTGATATAATGCTATTTTGGGTATCGATTTGTTTTAAAACATCTTCCTGAGCTTTGGCTAATCAGCATAAGGTGAGGTAAAAAAGCGCTTGCATTGGAACCTCTGCTGATATTTCATCAATGACGACACCAGGAGGATAACAGTTAACTTTAGACTCTATAAGCTTATTATAGTTGGGGTAAATATCAGAGTGGAACTCTTTGCTATTTCCTTTTTTCTATTATATTGGCCTTTTGACATTTTGGGTTCGGCATAAAGAGCCAAGGTTTGGTCAGTCATTTTTTCGCCGATTCTGGCTGTCGGGCTAAGCATTTCTTCAAGCGAGTAGCACGTCTAGGTGAGCAAGTAGTCACTTGTTTCAAAATTAAAGCAGCATCTCTTTCTCCAGCTGCTTGCATTGATATTCTTATTGCAAATGCTAGTTCTTGCTTGCTTGCTGAAGCAAGAAGACGTACTCTTTCCCTCTTTGCCGTGGATTTGCATTCCCTGAATGATTTTGAGGGTCAACCTGGAGTTGATTTGGATGGTATAAATCTTACTCCCCCCGACAACCACGCATCATTCAACTTGGAGAAGAACCTTTCATTTCTACGGCACCTCATCCATTTTACCCCAACAAACGAGTAGAAATTTTAACAATTTTTCTAAATTAAAATTGCAGCTTGCCCTCATATTTATCGCAGCCCATTGTAGTCCTAATAAAACTCAAAACAGTATTAGTTTTACGCTTGGGATCCTGCTCTTTCTTCCACACATTGAATAAGGCACGCCGAGTAATACCATCGGTCAACGCTGAAAAAAATCATAACTATAGGAGTTGCAGGAAGTAGCAGCTAAATTTGGTATTAAATTAAAGATCTATATCTACTCTATGTGACTTAAGTGTTACTGTAATCAATCAGTGTCAATCCCAAAAGTTCTAATCCATTAAACACAAAAAACCAACATACGTTAGTAGGAGTTACATGCTGTGCTAAATGTTATGTTTTTATAATTTTTAATCGAACTTGAACCTAATTTGAAAGTCAAATCAAGAAATTACTTATCCATGCATGTATTTTCAAAAAAATCCCCGCTAAAATCTGCAAAATCTTTTTCAGACGAAACGATTGAACTTCCGACTGTAAAATGAGGTTCGCAAGTGTTTCTTGTTGAATGTACAAACCCGATATATACCGATGGTTGTTGAAAATTTCCATTCGCGTGCTGACAAAAAATATTTACCACATGGCTAGAGAACTCAAGAAGACCTTAAGTTGTGGGTTGTTTTTTTATTTCCGCACAATTTCATTTTTGGGGTTTCCGTGCGCCAGATCGGGAATACTGACCACTGTGCCACGCCTCGCAACAGTGAACCATCTAGTAGTAGCAAAAGGAAAAGTATCAGTCAAGCATTTGACTGTGTATATAAGAAATGCATGAGAAAATTATTTTTTAGAAAAGCGTGATTAAAGCTCCAGACGAACACATGTCCGGTTTCTTGAGGGGGATGATCACAAGCTACCATTATCGAAGCATTCTCGCCGATCATCTTCACCCTATGCTTCACTCTCTTTTCGGGAGAACGCTTTACATTCCAAGATGACAACGCCCCTGTTCACACGTTTCGCTCTGTTCAGACATGATTACATGAGCATCCTAAAAAAAGTAGAACATCTAAGGTGGTGTCTCCAGTCACCTAATTCGAACATCGTTGGGTGTTTATGGGGATTTTTAGAGGACAAAGTCCGTATTTGTTCCCTTCCCGCACACTATCTGAACTTGAGACGTCCCTGCACGAAAAATGGGTGCGAATTACGATTAACTTTGTTCAAGACCTTTATTAGTGAAGCCCACGTCGAATGTAAGCTATCATTCAGGCCAAATGTGTGTGATGGATGGGCTGTCCCATCCATCAGTATACTAGAGTTAGAAGGAAGATTACCCATTGTGTGTGTGTGTGTGTGTGTGGTGAAAACAAACACAATTTATTTACAAGTCTCAACAACCTAACAAGCCTGAACAACCCAAGTTAGGAAATGCACCTTTAAATAAATATGGGAGCAAATGCGAAGAAGACGATATAAGTAATATTTAATTATAAATCTAATCACTTACTTTGAGAATGCCTTAGCTATATACATTCCAAATAATCTAAGATACGTTCTAAGTTGATCTTACTTCAAAAAGAAGCTAATCTAATTTAAATATCTAATTGACAAATCGTCAATCTTAAATATTAAACAAATAATCTACGGAACACTCTCGCCGAACTTTCTATTAGCTTACGTTAATCACTAGCAGAAATCATTTAGCTTCTAACCTCTCTTTCTCCCTCGATCCTGAAAGTTAATTTTTAAATATAAGCCATGATTTGCATACGTCACATCTTCTTCTTCGGGGAAAGTTTTCAATAGAAAATTTAAAGAAAATGTTTCCCCAAGATCATTAGTAGGGGTACGCGAATAGACCTGCTACGGGTGGTCCAACCTTTTACTAATAAAAAAATTAATTTTTTCACAGGTGTTCCTATTTTTTGTCCTATAACTGGACCTCCCCAATAAAAAATGAGCACAATAGCGATGCTACTGCGGTGAGCTGAATATGTCTGAACTGTTCGAAGCTCTTGAGACGGAGACCTGAGTGGAGTAGTATTGTGATGTCTCCGAAACAGGCTTATATCTAAATTGGAACTCATAACTCAAGACAAAAATAAAATTTAAAAAAAATCAACCTAGTTTAGCGGTGATTCGTAAGAAACATTCGTTTATTATATCCTTAGTTCCGTTAAATTATATTGTACTCTTTTTCAAGACATTTTTAATACGTTATACCAGCGTTTCTCAAACTGTGGTGCACTCCCCCTAAGGGGGCATGATAACTCTACGAGAGGGGCGCGAGCATATTGAAAAATTGAAAACAAAAGATTATTTAAAAAAATCATTGACTTAGAAAGTTAACAAAATACATTCGGATATAGTAAAAAAGAAAATTAAAATTTGCACTGATATAATACACTTATAAATGATCAGTAAATGTATTTTGTAATTAATTAACAATACTAAGAACAACTATAACAATTACCCCATGGGGCTGTTATATATAAACTAATATACAAAAACTAACACTTATCTTTATAATTTGTACGGTTTATAATTAATCCTTTAAATGCCGATTGAAAGTTACGTGATTCACTCTCCAATGCCACCGTTTTCCACGTAGGCGAGAGTAGGTGATGTATTCGAGGGGGGGGGAATAAATAAGGAAATCCTCTGAAATAAGTAAATCCTTCCCTATCTCCGTCAAGATCCATTTATTGCATTCCAAAGCCTTCGGAATAATTTTATGGATAGCATTGCGTAGAAAAGATCGTACTTCGTAAAGACGTATATATACGTCCCGAGCAATTAACGCTTTCGCTGAGAGAGACGTTTATATACGCCGGTTTCACTTAAGAAAAAGTTGTATTACAGTTTTAGTGTCAAAATATAGTATTATTGAATTCAATATATTGTTATTTGTATGGAGGGAAGGGTTGAAAATTATGGTTGAATATTAGGCCGCAAATATTGAATGTTTGAGAAGCACTGCTTTATACTTAAGAGAAATTGAAAAAAATTAGTGGTTACATAAATGAGAGTGTTTAGTAATAAATATACTTTTTTTTTTGTTTTTTAAGCTTAACTATCATGCATCTCTAAGAAGGAATGTAAAATTTGATCTGCTTAGTTTGAAAAGAGTTTTTCTTCATATAAAAAATGGTTTTCAATTGTGAGTACGTATTTTGGGTTTTAAATTCATATCCTATGCTAAAAACAAGAAAATAAAAAATTCGCTGCTGATATTATATAAATTACAGTTTTTCAGTACTTATTAGTAATTTACAAATCAATATTCTCTGAGATATTCATAAAACAATTTTTCGTTTCTTTACGAACAGAAATGCACTTATCTATTTTAAAGTTTAGAACTGAACAATCCGAGTTATTCCAGATTTTAACTGAGATACATTGGCATAATTTATCTCTTTGGGATTTCTACATGGTAGTTGGTAATTATGATAAAACCACCGTAAAAGTGCTTGGAGATGAAATATATATCTCCGAGACATTTCCGCTTTTTAAAATTAATTGGTGTTCAGAAAAATGTTTTAATTAGAGGCTCTGTGAACAAATGTGTAACATGATCCATGATTTAAAAGCGCGGCAACTTTCATTTCATTTTACCTTCAGAATAATTTCTATTGTTAGAATTCTTTAATAAATCAGAGACTCTGTGGTTAGTTGGAAAATAAATTACGCCCGAGGATTTGCAGTTACACAAGCTTTAGATTTGTTTGTACCGTAATAAAACAGTTATTTCAATTTGGTTCGTCGTAGCTGGTGGTTTGAATAAAATCCAGTAATGACGAAGATACTTAGCTTTAATTATAGGAATATTTATACTGCTTATTTGTAATTAGTTTTGGATAGTAAAATTTAGATTGAGATATAAATCACACATTTGAAAGTACTGTGAGTATTTGGAGCTTAAATGCGATTGCCTTTTAATGAAGGTAAAAAAAAAACTTTCTTATGCGGGACTTTAAAGTTACAGTTGGTTCAAGAAGTGCTGGAAAACATGACTTGCTCAGTTATAATTACGGTTTGTAAGAAGAGTAAGAAACACAATTATTCTGTATTATTCTTTTTAACACCAAGCATATTACCAATTTAGCTATTAACACAATTAACATATATTTATTGTGTTAACAATATGTTTTTTCCGATATTTGAGAAAACAGATTTTGCAGCTGCTTTGTTATAATATGTGTTTACAAGAATTTTTAGTAAAGTGATTTACATACTTTAAAAAAAAATAAATTTAAGCCATTTAATGTTCAATCCCAAACTTGAAGTACATTTTAAGGCTGAAACTTGCACCAATATGAATATTATTTTTTCTCTTTAATGGATTTGCAAAGAGTATCAACTGTAAAAGTAACATAATAGTACGCTTAGTGAATATCAACACTCATTTCTGTTTTAATTCCTTTTTCCATTAAAATTTTTTCCATATTTGCACTCTTTTATATAGCTCTACGTTAAATATAATTTTCTATGTTGAAGAAAATGATGCATATTTATAGAACGTTTCTTAGTCTTAATTACACAGTATTTTAAATGCGAATGAAGCACCTACTTTCCACCCCAATAATATGTTCTCCCCTATTGAATTTTCTTCATCAAAATTATACCCGCTTCCACCACCATCTCTGGTATACAACCCTCCTCCCTCCCCACTGAATCTACTACAATGCTTGATTTCAAAGAAAATTCAAAAACTCGTGCAAAAAGAAAAAAAATAAGTAAAATCAACAAAAAAATCTAAAGTAGAAATAAAAATGGCACCGCATAAACCTCTAAAAAGTGCCCCCATACAAGAGATTCCCCCTACGAGGAAATGATTGAATACAATGAGGATGAATTCGTTTTACCGAATGATCCTCAATACAGTTTTGAATATTCGCACTTAATAACACCCACACGACTACGAAACCTCAGGTAGTAATTTTTTCTCTTACTTTCATGGCTTATAATGATTAAAAACTATTTACTTAGATATTGGAATTGTGCTTATAAAATTTGTTTTAATTCAATTTGTTTTATATTTTTCATTGATCAGTTTTAACCTTGTCTGACTTGGTCCCACCAACATCTGTTTGCTTTTATCTTTTGAATTGTATTTTTATATTAAATTTGATGTGTTACTTCTGCTACAGAAATGAGTTCCTGTCTAAAAATGTGAATATTTTTTAATGAATTTTAACATTTTAACAATTAATTGGCGCTGTTTAGCCGAAATTGGCTCTTGCACCATTAAACCCTACATTTACTCACTCACCCAATGTTGTTTCTTAACATTGTCTTTATACAGAAATGATTCTCAACCACTTTTTTGATGCAGTACACTTTTAACAATTTCAAAATTTGGTGTCTCACTAACAATAAATAAATTTTACTGATCTGTAGTACACTAAGTAAATTAGTTTATGACAATAATTTTCAATGTTGAATAAAATATGCGTGTTCGACAAATACAACAAAAAAAATTTTATGTAATAAATTAAAAATTAATTATAAGAATACTTTTAATGCAAAATTTGAGTTTGATGATTTTTGATAATTTCGTTTATATTTGGCGGTAAAAATGATAATGCCACTTTAATTTCGTCATCTACATTTAAAAGTCTCTATCTTTTTTTTTTTCATTTTTGTTAATGCTGATGATCCAAATTCACGCAAATAAGATGTAGAAAATTGTAACAATTTTTTAAAGCTTTTTTGGCTATTATTAGCGCTTCTAATTTCAATCCAAAATGAATAAATTGACTCTTCCGAATGTTTTGAAATTAAATCTCGATTATTATAGAGCGAAATTGGTTTTTCCGCTTCATTTAAAGTTAATTCATTTACAGATGTATCTCTTATCACAAATGGTTTAAGAACCCAATGAAATTTTTTTATATCCATCTATCCACGAAATGATAAGTTACATACCAAGAATACACTTAGTTTATTTCTATTAATGCGGCGCTCCAGTTAATTATCCTCAAGTTCATTTAAGTTGCTATCATAATACCCAGTTTCGTTTATCACACTTCTAGACCGCATTACAAGGAGTTAATCTAGCCTAATCTAATTCAAAGATAACGCCACACAATTAATCAATCTCCATTTAAAGTTGAAATAATTTAGTTTTTAGATTACAAGTTTAAACGATTACATTACAAATTTAAGCATTACATTAAACAAGAATAAGAATTAAGAAACATTGAATAATAATTCAGAAAGCATTTTCACTTATCTGAAACGGAGGTGAGGGATGGAAGGCAGCTCCGTAATTATTACTGCGGATTCTTTCACGGCATATCTGAAAGAGTCTCTCGAAAACTATCTTGCAGCGCCTTTTAAAGGAGGACCCATCACCCCCAATTGCACTCCTTTACAACACCCCCTATTGGTCAACCTTAAGGCGCAAAGTTACAATTTTAATTAAATTTATGAGGATAATCACCCTTGAGTGCCTGGGACTGCACCCCAGTCTAAAGAATTTCAACAACATCCTGTAAACGAGAAAAAAATTAGGAAAAGACTGGGACCATCCCAATGGCCGAATGATTCAGTTCCGCATTTTATCCCCTCCCCCTTAAAGTATAAGTAATAATTTTAAGAGAAATTTTGCGGCACACAAAAATACCACAACACAGTGGTTGATAATCACTGTTGTACAGGTTGGTAAGGATATTCTGGAATCTTTCATAGTTTTCCTTCAAATATTCATCCAATAATCTTTCGTGATTTGTTAAGGATGATGTATTTGCCAATTTTGGCTATTTGGAGACGTATGGCAACCAAATTTGTCGCCAAGATCATTTCTACTCTTTGAACATTATTGAAGAGTATTGTTTCTTGGTCTACAAACGGTATTTACTACCTCAATTTCCTTTTCGGTAGAGATAGAGTAAAGTTCAAATTTTATGTAACCATCACAGATGGATTTGTACAACACATTATTTAATGTCTCTCAGGGCTGTAATTACGCATTAGCAGCTATTTATTCATACAAAATAAAATCAAGAGTTTTGTTTTATGTTCTCGTAAAATAAGCAAATTTGTAAAAAAATAAGCAAATTTCGTAATTGATTCAATGATAATCTAATTTATGTATTCAAACTGAAAAAATAAGGTTGGTAAATATTTAAAATTGAATCCCCAATATTAAGTACAACTAAGAGTAATTTAGATATGTGCATGTGTATAAGGCTTTTAAAATATACCTTAGGTTTTTCCTTTACGTATCTTTAAGAAATATATAATTATAATGAATAATTATGCAAATACACAGACTTTCACCAATATTACAACATTGAAGAAATTATAAATTTTTTCACACTAGAATGACCGCATTCATCTTCAAATAAGTTATAGTACTTTTGCCATTGACATAACATTTTGAAAGTCGGTGAGATAGAACTAATAAGGTTGGTATATTTAGCTCCAACTTTTTACCTTAAATGAAAAAGTTTTCTAAGAAAAGTTTGCTGGAAAAATACCTAAAGTAACATATTTAAATTAAAGATATATTAAGTCATTTCCGAAAGTACTTTCTTTGAAAGTTAAATATTGCTTCAAACTTATTCTAATGTAAAAAGTTTTCTTAGTAATCTTAATTGCCTCACCTTTAATGATATAAAGAAATAAAATTTTATTTAGCAAAAAAAAATTGTTTCTGTTCGGAGTATGTTAAAACTTTCTATAATGAAACTCTAATTACTTATCGGAATAAAAATTAAAATTACTATATAGCTCTCTACATATAAGGATTAAAGTGCTTATGATTTTAATATGTTCCAACTATATAAATGTAATAATTCATGGCTTAAATTTTCTCTCGTGGGTTTTATTTAATTCATAATGGCCATGAGCCTTCTAAGTTAATTCCGTAACAGTTAAATTTTTGTTTATCCACCTAATGCGTAAAATATACTGTTAACCACTACTTTATATCCTAAAAAAGTGATATAAAAACTTACGGGCGCCTTCTGTTGCAAATAAATCTAACTTCATTAGAAATAATGCATTATAAATTTAAAATTTAAAAACAAATTCAATTAATGAATTAATATTTGAAAAAAAAACTACATTAACATCAAGTGTCATTCACTACAATTTAAAAAAAATGTATTTAAACTTAAGTGGATGAATAGAAAGTATTTTATTAACGATTGAAAATTTGAACAAGATATAAATATAGTATAATAAAATGAAATAAAACAACAAGACAAAATTATACAACCAACAAAGCTAAAAGATAGAAACCAGATTCTAAGAAACATAACTATAAAATAAATGGTGGAAATAAATATTGTACAAGATTTGAATAAACATATGAATAACAGGATACAGAGTTAGAACTTTGAAATGGAAGGAACCAAAAGAGTCTATGGACTAAAATGGAGACCTGTTGTGATTTCTAAAGCTGTTGTTGAAGTAGGACCAGCAAAATTAGGGTCTTTATACTTTACGGATACATCTTCTCTGTACAGCAGACATTTTCAACATAATACAAAAAACAGAGCTATGTTGAAAAGTTAGGCCAAACACTAACACACGTGTGTTTCGCAACATACCAAAGTATATATATATATATACAATATATGTATATATATATACAATATATGTATATATATATACAATATATGTATATATATATACAATATATGTATATATACATACAATATATGTATATATAAATATTGTATATATATACAATATATGTAATATATATACAATATATGTATATATATACAATATATGTATATATATACAATATATGTATATAAAATATATGTATATATACAATATATGTATATATATACAAATAAATATATAAAATATAATATATACAATATATGTATATATATACAATATATGTATATATATACAATATATGTATATATATACAATATATGTATATATATACAATATATGTATATATATACAATATATGTATATATATACAATATATGTATATATATACAATATATGTGTGTATATATACAATATATGTGTATATATACAATATATGTGTATATATATACAATATATGTGTATATATACAATATATGTGTATATATATAATATATATATATATATAATATATATATATATAATATATAATATATATATAATATATATATATATATACAATATATATACAATATACACACACACACACACACATATATATATATACAATATATATACAATACATGCTATATACAATATATATATATATTCAATATATGTATATATATACGCTGGTCTGTTGCAAAAGAGAGAATTAATAGTAGGAATTGAAAAACTGCTACATTCCCGTTTTTCAAAATAATATGATTTAATGTTGCAGCCTCCACTAATTCTGACCAATCACAGAAGTTATTAACTAAAGTTATAGGATTCTAAAAGCTTCTGGTTAAAAAAATTATTATTTATGGTCAGACAATTAAATTCAGTCATCAAAGAAGCCTGGCACCTTCAAGCTGGGAGAGCTACGTTCGGCGTACAAGTACAGAGTTCAGAGTTATTGTAAACAAAAACAAATGTATCTACTTTCATAGTGTACAGACGCCTTCTGGCGGTTACAAAGAGAATTCGTTAGGGGATTCTTAACACTGGTTGAAAACGCTATAAAAGCTGAGATATCCGGATCGAGAGAGAGAGAGAGAGAGAGAGAGAGAGAGAGAACAAATAATACTTTTGTGTACTGTTCTAGGTGTTCGCGTGTGTTTGTCCATTTCGCGTGTGTGTAAAATAATCTTGCATTGTAAAATACAAAGAAGTCACCTCATCAATTCTTCAACGATTCAACAAGATAAATATTTTCCCAGTAAAATGTCTTAATTTCTGTGAAAACGTTCTCATGCGTATACACATATATGAAAGGATTTCACTTGAATTGAGAGATTGGCTGGAGACTATTGAATTGTTGCCGTCATTGATAGCATTAAGGCTTCCTGATATTTCAAAATCAACATTTATGTAACCCATTCATTGCCAGGTAAATTAAGATTGTCTTGCTCCGGATGCCAATATTTTATTTTAAAGAAAGCATAACATTTCACAAAATTAAATAATATGAAGTTACTAATATATTGTAATCCCATTTACGGTAATTTTTATTAAAAAAAAAGAAAACAAAGACTATTATTACGAGTTAACTCGTAGCTGGCGTCACTGAATAAAATTTCTGTACTGAGTGCCACACGAGTTATCTCGTAGTAATTTTGTTTCAATAAACATTTTCATATACAAAGATTTTCTTTTCATTTTGTTTGATTTTACAAGCTTGTCACCTAATTTCAACTGTCGACAGTCGAATGTGTAATGTTATGTCAGATTTTCATGCAGATGTGTTGTGAAACTCACTGAGAAAAACCTATAATGCGATGGTAGTTATATTGAGTTGTAAAGTAATAAAAATAGACTGATATATAAGTAATAATTAGCAGTTATCACAGGAATATATTGATATAAGAAAATAGTTCTACCCTAACTTGAAATTTTCCTGCAGAATGCCAACATATTTTATAACCAAAGAAATCGATGAAATAAAAAAATGAGGATGTGCCAATTTAGGGAATCAGTTATGATGCATTTATTTTGATGGCGACGACAGCAACTATAATATAAATATAACTAATTTTCATTTCTCAAAACATCTTCCTACCACAGGAAAAAAAGATGCATACGAAGCCATATAAAATGTGTACAAAGCAAAAATAATAAGTAGACTAGTTATTTTTGTCCAGTGTATCCCAGCAACCCAGAACTTTGCATTGATCCTTCTTTAAAGCTCATCATACACAGCAACGATAATACAAATATTTTTTCAATTTTTGGAATACATTCATATACATATAATTATTATGTTATAGTCTAATTGACGTGTGGGTGCCGTGGTTGGTTTGTCGCTGGCCTTCTGCACACAAGGTTGCGGGTTCAATCCTTTCCCAAGTCAGTAGATTTTCACGATGCTGAAAATCGACAGCAGCCATGTCATATGATTATACGGCATGTAAAAGATCTCTGGGGTGTTTGCTTGGCTTGGGTGCTCTGAGAAAAATTAAATCCTAGAACAGGTTCGCATTGTCAAAGCTCAGATACCTCCCTCTGTGGAGGAAACTGGGCATCAAAATTACCTACGGCGATTAGTTTCCTTCTATGTGGTGCCGCACTGAAAAGAGATACCAGCTCCCGGGCAGTGTACTAGGTCTGCAATGGTAACACACCAATCCACAGCCCATATTAGAAATAAAAAAGTCTAATCGTCTAAGTTATAATTTTAATAATAAAAATTGATAATTATGAATTTTTAATTATAATTAATATGTTATTTGTACTACATAAATTTTTACTATATAATTTTGCATGCATAATAATTCCTAACTCAAATGTGAAGATATGTAATCAATCTAAAATTTCATCACACACTACGAGATATCTCGTAGCCTGCAGTGTTGGTACACACGCTTACGCTTACGATATCTCTTAGTTGGCCGTCAATGGGTTAAGGTATCCGACTACCCTAAAATTGTAAATTTTGGCCAAAAATTGCAAATTTTTTATGATTTTATTAATTGGACCATCTTATTCGCGTTATAAAAATACCAAGTTTACTATTTTCCGTTTACTAGAACAAAGCTACAAGTGTTTTAGTAAAAACATATGCCTTACTTTTAACAAGATGCCATACTTTAACACGCGTTTTACTCGAAATGTGATTTTTTGAAAATAATCAAACGGAGGTCAGCGATTGCTAAAAACGTTATGAACATAATTCACACTGAAATTTTTTCTGTAGGTTCTGAATAATAGTAGAATTGTTTTAACTCTCATATATATCAATCACTGTTTTATTATAAAATTTACAGTCTTTTATGTGAATATAATCACTGTTTTTTTAGGCATTTTCATATAGTAACCAAGATAAAGTTCTCTAGTTTTTGTAAAAAAGAAAATATCTCTTTTCCTGAAGGTCATTTCAAAAATGAATATAGTATAGCAACACATGAGATTGAAAAAAATTGAAAATTTGTTCATAAACCTTTGGTACAGAATGGACCGCGTTCATGCTACTTTTTGTCAATTTTTAACAATTTTTCCCATTTTAGTAATAATAATATATTTTTCTCTTCTTAATTTTAGCACACTTTTCTTAAAATGTACTAAACAAATCTAAAAATAACAACAAAAAAAATACCCATCCCTCTTTTTTTAAAAAAAAATATTGTTGCAACCAGTCGGATACCTTAAGTAAAAACACACACAAAACCAACAGAAACGGAACATACCACAAAGGCATGCAGACATTCTGGTGATACACAAAAGCATTCTTTGTTCGCCCTGGAGATCTGAGCTTTTATAAGTCTCGTGTACCGGAAGCTTTTGGAATTATACGATTTGGGTAAAAACTTTTCTGATTATGCCCAATACGTAGTTAATTCAAGTACTTAATTTAAAAACATGATTTTATTTTAAAAATGTGAACGTGTCATTTCTTAGAAGATAAAGCTAAAAATTAAACATCACGCGAAGTCTTAAAGGCTCCCAGACACACGTACGCACACAGAATAGCCACAATAATACATTTACAAGTTCTTAGACTTAAAGCAAAATCAGATTTGAAGAATAGAGAGGGAGCTTTTGACACAGCTCTTATTTTCACTAGAAACTGGAGTACACGATGACCTTATGTTATTATTATTGACCTAATCCATTTTTAAAAAATAACCAAAATAAATAATTCTATAACGTGTTAAAAACAAAAGTGATTGCTTTAAAAGTAGCTACATTACAAAAAATAAAGGTAGAACGTTTATTCACATTTCTTAGGAAATGTAAATACATTTTATGGAAAAGTATTTTAAACAACTGAATAAGAAAAATAAAAAAAAAGTCAATATAAATATTTACTTTGATTAATTTAACTCTATAAAAGCAAGTTACAAAAAAAGTGGCATAGAAATTTCTTTGAGAAATAATGCAATGCAAAAATAAGTTAAGAAATTAAAAATTTAATACTTCTGTAAATAATGCTTTTTCCCTTTCATAATAAATTAGCACTTTTTCCCTCCGATTTCTTGGATTTCCCCCCTTACAGACTTTCTTTGAAACAAGTGGTACATGTATTAACTTTTTGGACATTTGTGACGGTTTTACTTCACAAAAAGTATGAAGATTGTTTTTCCAAAATTTAAAAAAAAAAACTTCGAATTCGCAAATTTTAGTGAATGAACAATGAATTATTATTTTTCTGTTCAATTATTAAAAGTTAAAATGTTAAAAAGTACGAAGCGTGAAAAGTTCTCCAAAATAAAATGAAATTATAAGACAAGTAAAAACAAAAATGAAAATAATCCTCGCCTTAAGAATGTCGGAAAAATGCACAGAATTCGAACGTAATTACCAGGTGACCCAAAAGCAAGTGAACATTTGAAAATTCAATAATTCATAGAATGATGTAGATATAGGGGTAAAAATTGATACACATTCTAGAAATGACATGTTTTAGTGAACGCAAAAATGTGCAAAAATTTCGACTAACTTTTTTATTTGACAAACGCAACAGTTAGCGTAACAATTGATTTTCAGCATAAAATAATGTTCTTTATAACAAAAATTCAACATGTCGACTATCATTCATTGGCAATACCTGTATTTGTGGGAACAATATTGAGGACCGCCCTGTTCAGCATAAATGTACCTATAGAAAGAATTGCCGTGGAATGTTTTCTTTCAGCATCCCTAATGATGTTGGATGGTCGCGGTAAACTTACGACTACAGATAACCCTGCAACTAAAATAATCACACGGATTGAGGTCTGGGGACCTTGGTGACTAAGCATTGTGGAAGTAGTGGTTCAACACCCAATCCTTATCAAACGTTGTGTAAAAAAGATCTTTCACACACATTTGTCTTGGTAGGATAGTATAACTGCAGTAACAAATTCTCCATTCTGATGGTCAAGCGTTACTAAAAATGCCTTTTCTGGTAAAGTCAACATGCTGTAATTGCTGGTACAACTTTTAGCTCTCTGACTACAGCTAATATATATTATACGCAACTTTTGTGTGGCCTCACTGACATTTTGCTGTACAGCTCCTTCTGTTATCCATATTTTGGACTTATTTTGGTTTCAATAATACCCCACGTCATTTCAGGCATGTGTGTGCCAATTTTTACCTCTTTTCCTACTTTATTCCGTGATTTGTTGAATTTTCCAATGTTAACGAACTTTCGGGTCAACTGGTTCATTGAAATTTACTTCAGATTCAATAACACGAGACAAAATGCATAATATACAGTCGGATCGCAATTTAAAGAAGTCGCTGAATCCCTAAAAATAGGTTCGTTATGAGAAAAATGCGTTGAATAGAGATTCATTTTCTGTATGTGTTACGTTCATGGTTCCTTGAAAAAGTTTGTAAAATAGAGATATTCGCAAAATAAAGGTTATAAGGGATTTACACCCTTTCTTCCCTATGACCCGGCTAGATGTGTGGGAGGAACTAAATGATCAGACGACATGATGAACATCAATTATTTATTTTCTCTATATCAACTCAGACACAACACTCTAAATAAGATAAGTTTAATCAGTCGGAGCACGAAGGTGAGATAAGATGACGTGGGGATAATATATTCGATCATGTAAATCTACCTTTAAGATAACTTTATACACAGCTTGTTTAATTTAGGACCGCGCTAATAATTTAACTCTCTAACTTCTACTTGAAATAAGATCACAATACCTGAACTCTTGTGGTCTTCTTATCCTTACTTTTATTTTAACACGGCTCCAATAGATAAACAAAGCAATTTCTTAATATTCCAACTTCTCGCGCTTCGTACACTGTTTACGTGTACAGTTCACTGCAAATTTACTTTGCTTCTCATCTCTTCACTTCACATCCCATCAATTTTCACTTCACTAACTCCCAAACTTAGGAATACAGAATATATATATGAAACTTAATTTGCATAATCACGCTTCCTGTCCTCGGAGAAAGTTGGTTGAAAAATATGGGCCAAAGGAATCCCAAGGGGTTTGTAGAAGGAGCTATATAGATCCATCACAAGGTTTATAAAATAGAGGTCTGACCGTATTTAATAAATAAAAATGAATTGAATCAACCATGGAATCCTTAAGTGTAAGAGACACAAAAACATTTGGGAAGAACGTAATTTTAAAGGAGATAACTACTACACATTTTATCCACCTCATATATATATATATATCTATATATATATATATACATATATATATATATATATTTAATCCAGTATATATATATATATTTAATCCAGTATATATATACATATATATATATATTTAATCCAGTATATATATATACATATATATATATATTTAATCCAGTATATATATAGTAGTCACAGACTAAGAATGAACATCCCATTAACTTGTAGATTTACTTGTAATATACGTCACTAAATCAAAGTTAAGATGATTTAAATGCGAATTTTTAGTTTTTATGGTAAATTTCGTGTAATTATTTTGTTTGAGTGCGCTTTAATTCTTGTATTTATCAGCAATTTTTTTTCTTAAAAGAATTTACAAAAAATAGAAGATTATGTTTTGCTCTTAAAAGTTTAAGGCAACTGAGATATTTAACAGGAAAATGTGAAGAACAAAGCTATATATAATATATACTTTGATTAATAATTCTTCAGAATCGTAACAGGAGTTATAAATGCACAATTACACAAGAGTAGCTCTATAAAGTAAATAAGATATTACATTATAATGTAGAAGATGAACTTTACAGCTACATCCTTTTCGTATAATTTAAGATGGTACTGTACACATCATCTCTGCGCAAACAATGTGCACTTAATATATTGAAGGCAGCTATATATTTTTAATAATAAATTATATTTCATGTGGTAATAATCACTACTCAGCTTTAATTTGAAACTTCATTAACAATAAAGGAAGAATCAAAAATAGATAGTTAATATTGTAGTCAAATGGAGTTCTGAAATATTACTATCAATGTTAAAAATAATGAATTTTTCACTGAATTATATGTTACAGGCGTATGTAAATTATTAGATTAAAATAATTTATTCCACACTGTACCCAAAACGACTATGTAGAATTTAGCATTAATTAATGTATACCCAGTACTGAATAGTTCATATGCATTTTTTTTGAACAAGTAAAATTATGCATTATGTCATCATAATTTTCAAAAAGTATTTAAAACTAGTACATAACAGAGCTTTTCGTTACAAATTCTACATAACGAAAGGAAAATAGTTAGTAATGTGATAAATTTCGGTTAAATTAGTTTTCATGTAAAAATAAATATTACTTTTGCCTGGAAAGCGTTTGGAATACTGAGTATATTTTTCGTCGGTTTGAATTTTAAACCGTTAATAATAAGCAGCCCTTTATCGATGCTATATGATTTGTTATTTTTCGTAGCTAATCTTTTTTAAAAGAGGTCATTTGGTTAATTGTCAAATCCCTTTAATGCTTTAAAAGTTAGCAGTTTTAAAGTGTAGTTAAAATAAGTACATTGTAACTAAATTGACATGTGAGAAAAGTAATGTTGGAAGTTTCAAAAGATATTATTAATAAACAGAACAAAATTTACAAAAATGATTAGCTTGATACTATTTTTTAAAAACTAAGTTGATGACAAGAGTTAGTAAAAATGTGTAAAAGGAATTACATTTTTGACGTTAACTAACAAACGTAATTAATATACAGGGTAATTACTGACTCAAATCACAACTTATTGAGGTTTATTAGTTTTTGTTAATTTTAATATTTATGGTAAATGATTTAAGTTGGTTTGTTTCGTATCCTTTTTCACGGAAACTCTTTACTTTTTTGAATGAAAAATATAACCTTCCAAACTTAGTTTTAGAATTAGAATAATAGAAGTTATTTTTTTAAAAATAAAATACTTATTTATTTTTAAAAAAGAATTTTATGAAAAAGGATTATAAACTTTTTAAATACAATTAAAGACTTATATATTGCATCAAATTCATTCTTATACATATAATGCATGAGATAAAAAAAATTAAAACAAAAAACTGGTACAAATACAATTTAAAGATGAAAATCGTTAATCTACTCAATACAAGTAAAAATATTTTAATATGCTGTTGTACTTAAATTTATTATAAAAAACTAAAATTTATTATTTTAAAAAATTCCTTACAAAGAAATTTTAATAAAGGAATTAAAATAATGTAACTATTTTTTTAAAAAAAACATTACTGTTTATTAGAGTTTAACTGACTGACAGAATAAATTTGAACGCGTTTTGTTGATAAGAATTTTAAATACAAATTCCCTTGAAAAATTGGATTATTTTTGATAAATATATTTAAACTTAAAAATCTCATTTAAAATGTATATTTTATTTACTGGAAAAGCATAGAAATTTACTTTGGAGAGCTTGAATAAATGTTTTGTAGTTTAATTAAACTTTTCCGTGATTATATTATTGTCATATATGTCAGAAAAAGCATACCATAAATTTTTATAAGTATAATCAGAAGCGAGAAAGTGTAGTTATGTTCATAATAATCCTACATAGACGAAATGAACGGTACCAAGAAGATTTAATCGTAGTTTGCCATTTACAATAGAATTATTCGAATAAATTAAATCTGAATATATAATCGTATAGTATATTTTATTGACAAAATCGCCACAAAGAAAGTGTTTAAATATTAAAATACTTTTTTCAAAAAATCCATATTGTGATAAATTCTTTAAAAATAATCAACAGCAAAGGGATTGTTTTCTTTTCCCCTTCTTGTACGTGAAATGGAATAAGAATATTGAAATTTTCAAAAGTGTCTAACTGAAAAGAAAATTGAATTAAACAGTATGATATACTGTTTCCAGAGTAAAAAGGAACGTTTATTTTTCAAAGTCTTAGAGGAGAAAGCGAGTAAAGTAATGGTTTGGAAAATTCAGTTGGATTCTGTTCTCCATTTTTTATGTCTGGAATTGTTTTTGTTTAGAATAGAAGAAAATGTTCTAAAAGAACATCGCTACTGAAAAGAATTGCTGTGTTTTTTCTTGTTACATTATTTAGTAAGAATTAATTTTGTCTATTTATCGTTTGATAAAATAAATTTCAAAATTTCTGAAAAACTCTACTTTGAAGGAAAGTATTACAGAGTTTTTTCGTGGGATACAATTTTCATTCTTGTTGCGATTGAGTTAAACAGCTACACAATATATTGTTTACAGAATGTACCAGGCAACTACTAAACTCAATCTAGATAAGAAAATACTAAATTAATTTCAATCTAAAAAAGAATAATTCTAAGCTATTCTTAGTAACAATATTTCGAAACTATTCTCCATTTAAGTAAAAATGTTTCCTCAAAATATTCATATGAAGTATATAAAAGTAATAAAAATAGTTTTCCTTCCTAAATGTTAATTAGTTTTAAAATGAGTGTATCAAGGAGCTAATATTCTAGTTGGCTTTTAATCAACAAAAAATACTGTCAAAAGTTCCAATCTTTAAAATTTTAGAACATTATTCTTGGAAAAATCTTATAAAACTTCTTAAAAGTGTACTATCAAGAACAACCTAATTTAATATTTTTCAAATCATTACATTTTTATTTATAATGTGCCCATTAATAGAGTAATTGTTTGCTTAGAAACCATGCACTTGTTTTCAAATTTCAAATTTAGGAAATAAAAAGCAATGACTTGTTATTAAATAACAAAAATTAATCTGAAAATAATGATTTGCAATGCAAAAGTAACTGTTTTGCGGAATCTGTTTCAAAAACATTACGTTACATTATCACAGTATACTATAACTATAAACAGATTTTTAAATTTATTTTTATAGGCTTATAAATAGTGATAATATTAAGTTTTCCATATTCTGAATGTGACTCATTAGGAGAAATATTGTTTATTATAACCATATATCTTTCTGAAAACATGGTTAATTTTAAATAAGTTTATTTATAAATTGAAGATCTCTTTTCTATATATACTCATTCAATGCTTTGTATAAAAATATAATGATATGAACATAGCTAACAACAAGACATTTCTGAAGAAATTGGATTTGCTTCGTAAATCAGAACTGTGCATAAAGCTGCCACCATGAAAAAAATCAGTTCAATTTGGTATAAAAATATAGAAGAAAAATCAATATTTACTCAAACAAGAAACCCTTGTATGTCTATGTGAAATATGCAGTGTTCTATATTTCTCAGGCATTGAATCAGAACCCTCGTTACTTACAGATGAAAAAACCCAGATCTATGGAATGAAACCCATGATTTGGAACACGATAAGAGCGGAATTCGAGTGATTTATATTTTTCAAAAAATATAAATTCCTCAAAGTACGCAATTACTTTCATCACGAAGAACCCGGAAGGATTTTCCTTTCTTTATAGGACTAAAATTCTTTCAAGCAAATTGAAATGGATTTAGGGGAAGAAAAAGTATTACTTAGACTAAAATTCTTACATTTTACTTTTTAAAAAAAAATTACTGTGGTATGGTGAAAAATTATCAATGGCAATAAGCGATGGATAGATACAATAACAGACAGCATGCTTATTTAACTAAAAATATTTAGAAAAAAAGCAATAAAAATAAACTACATACTTGCAGCGTCAAAAATAATTTAAGATATTATTACAAAAGATAAACAATTATGCTCTAAAAATAATAAATATTTCACCATTTCAAATAAAATAGACTTTCTAAATTAATGTCTTTAGTTTATAGATTTCATAACCACTTTTCCCAATGAAGATAGTTTGAAAAAGGATTTACTTAATATTCTTTTAGTAAAATAAATAAACGCAAAATGTTAAAAATGTCTTTTAATTACAATTTCGTAAGAACGCTACCTTTCGCAACTAAATCTTAATCTTTAAATGGATATGAAAGTAACAATACTTCTTATAAATTTTAAATGACGGAAGGGTTTTAAAATAACTTATAAAAAACTTTTATTTCCTGCAGCATTATCTTGCTTCATTTAAAAAATTCATCTCGATAATCTCATTATAATGCACCTCAGATATAATGGATTAAATTAGTATTATATTAAAATGCCTTGAATAATAAATTTAAGTGAGGGCTTTTAAGTACAGTAAAAAGTTTCAGAACCTATTAACCCTTAAGAATCAGGTAGAATGGTATTTATTGCAAAAAATTAGTGCTCTTAAATTATTGATTTTTTTTTTTTACGTTTAGACACTTTGCAGTCTGCCAGAAAAGATTTTCTTCGGGATCTTGAATATATATAGTTTTAAAACCTGTAATAAAAATTAAGAAGCTTAGCTGGGGAACGAAATATAAGCAATTGTAATTGATTTTACGTAGTATTTACCTTAAAGTATTTAATTAAATTAACAATATTTAATACAATGAAACAAGTAGTGCATGCAGAGAAGAAAGAGTATTATATGGAATAGTTGGGAAATCTGTTATACCGAGGTTTTGGCTCTGTTTGTATTTGTTAACGTGAGAGAAAAGATGTTAAATATATACTTATAAAAAATTCTCCCATTTTGCGGTAAATCTAAAAATATTTTATGAATAGTATTTGTTTATTTTTGGTGTAATAGCAAACGATTAATTTTATACCTTTTGTAATCTGGCAATGTGTAATATTATCTTTGGTAATCTGGCAATGTTTTGTAATATTCAGTTGAGTAGAAAGAATAAAGATACCGATTGACTATGAAAACGCTTGGAGTATTAATTTTATGTAAAACACACACGTTAGATACTTTGCAAGCTGTGTATTTTGAAGCAGAAATCGGGTAGATTTCTAGAAAGCACGCTACACCCATGATGCATTGCGGTGAGAGATAACCGCTTATTGTTGACGTATTCGCTTCAGAACAAAGTGTCTTGTAATTGTTTCAAAGTTTTTTCAGATAAGTTTCCAAATATTTAACCTACTAATACACATATGATGTGAATATTGTTGTTAGGCGTAATGTACACTAAAATAATTGTAGTTTGTCGTACTGTGGTCGGTTTTCTTAACTCATAACGTTTTGTCTTTCAGTTTTTTAGAAGAATACTAGATTATGGAATGTTAGATATTTTGTTATAGAAAAAGCTGGATCATCTAGCATAATAATATACTTCTTATGTAAAATAGCGTTAGAGGATAAACTGAAAGAAAAGGACGAAAAGAAGGAACCAAAAACGTCTAAGTAACAAAAAAAGATCCCTGTTAAGAAATTAAACTTAGATCGACCTTCTAGACCTAAATCTACTAGAGATCAATGCAATGTTAGCAGCAATGAGTCATTCCATTCTTATGTATCCTTTGTACTGGACACGTCCTGCTGTAAATTTAAAAAAAAATACAAAGACGTTGTTTATGTCTTCTGTAGAGGGAAATTCTCGGATCAACGAGGAGAAATTTCGATTCAATGAAAGGAAAAGAGGAGAATAGTGTGCCCTCTTCTGACAGTGTGAACACTTAATAAGAAATCCTGACAGCTCGGTGAATGCCAATGTCCGCACACGAAAACATCTCGTTATTTGTACAGTATTAACTGTTTTGATGTAATTGCAACTGTGCTCTCATTTGAATGTGCGATTATTTAAAATTGTTTTAGCTAACCACTGTAGTAATTTTTGAGTGCAGTTTATAACTTCAGCTATTTTCTGTGAGTTCAATTTGCATGTACCGGAGCAAGAAAAGAAAAGTATATTTGTGACTTTTGCAAACAAACTTTAAACAGAAATTATTTCTTCGAAATCTTGAATATATGGTTTAATATATTATTAAAAGTAACTATATTTCATGATGTCTAATTAGTTTTCCAATGGTTTAAACCACATAATCCATATTACGCAACTGTTAAATAACCTCCATCTGTAATATTTTGAAATAAATATTTTTAAAGTAACAAAATATAAATTGTATTTCTTAACAAATGACAATTCATTACAAATAGTTGTAATACGTACTCATGATAATTTTGGGAATTTTTTATCACAAACCATTTAAGTTATTATTAGAAATGTAAATGATATTCCATAAAACCCTCCTTTCATCTATCACTTAAAAGGTGAAAAAAATTTATAATTTCTTTTCTTTATGATTTTTAAAGACATTTAAGGTTAACGATTCCTACAAACTATTTATCGTAAAAGTTCTTACAGCCAAAAATATTTTTCAATTAGTGTACATATATGTGTTTTAAATAAATGCTGCAATTCTCAAAAGACTTCCAAATAAATGAAATTATCTCTGTTCGCTGTAGATAGCTTTTTAACTATCTTCTGTCTTCTAAGGAAAATAAGTTTTTGTTTAGTATTTTTTTCAAGATAATATTTAAAAAAAGTGGAAAAATATTTTATTGTAATTTTTTCTATCGTAACTACGCTAGGAAAAAATATTGTACAATTTAAAGCCTAAGGTCAATAATAGTTGATCTTATAAATTTCAATATCTTAGAAACGAATGTATTCTTGCCTTTAGTGTTTTTTATGTACTGCCATGAGAAAAGATGAAAGTACTCCATTAATAGTTCCGATCTTGAATCCATTATTTCCGAATTATTTTAAAGTCAGAAAAAAGGATTTTTCAAGAAAACATTTTTTTTTTTTTTTCCTTTTGAAAAAAAAGTAAACTGATTTTTTTCATTTAAAAAGATACTAAACTGTATTTTTGTTGTTCTTGGAGAAAATAACTTTAAAAGTTGAAATATCAAGAAAAAAATAAATGCTTGAATTCGAAAGCATTTTATTTTACGGCATTATCAAAGAAAAAGATTAAATATAAAAACAATGGTCTTATAATAAATACAAATAATAATAAGAAGAAATAATAAATTTGTATATTGATGGTATGATAACGTGAAAACCTTTTACTTTTCGTTTGATCTTATGTAAGAAAAATAATCTCTTTATGATGGAAAAGAATAACTTTATTATCTTTTCTATTTTATATTCAGGTAGAACATTTTACTCTCAATTTAGTATAGGGGGTATATTGATTTTACATGATTCAATAACATGTTATTCATATTTATATGCTGTATTTAAAACGAATTTGCAAACATAGTTAAGAGTATGATTTTTTATAGTAATATTCTTTTAAATTTTCTTATTTTATTACTTTGAAATCGTGCTTCACTATACACAAAAAAATGTTGCACTTGTGTTACAAAATAATTTAAAGAGAAAAAAAGAGAAGAACATATTTTGTTATACTTTATTACAAGACAAGATATGAATATTTTTAGATTTAAATATAGAGAAAGAATTTATATATTTTATTTCTAACTCTCCCATTAATGTATACAGAACCTCAAATTTATGAAATATCACTTAAAAATCTATTATTGTATATCAGCATTATAAAATATATGCAGATGCTGCAAAATATATATATCTTTAAAGCTGTAGAATTTTTTTCAAGGTTTATTAAGTTTTTTAATTAATTTATTTAACGCTTGATGAAAATAACTATTTTTTTTTTTTACATTTTCTGAAAACATTGTTTTAAATATTTATAAAATTTGTTTCAGAAAATGTTTCTTTCTAACAGTTGTGTTGCAACTCATGCCACATATTTTTGATTAACCCTTCAAAAGGGAATTTAAAGCGCATCTTCTCTATCCGATGTAGAAATTCAAACAATTATAGACCAAGGATAAATTAATTATTTTCTTTGGGGGCATTGCAACGATAAATCTTGTTCCGGTTAGCTTTTATTTAATCGATTTCTGTAGGTTACGCTATCGTTTGACTTTGTATTGTTGTGCTTGTGGTTCTATTTGTTACGTGGTTTGTTACTGTTAGTAAAATTAGGAAAAATACAAAATCTCTGTTTGGTATAGAGCAAACACGCACTTTAAAATAAGGAAATACTCTAAAATCTGTTAATAATGGCTATGAACATTTTTATTTGCTGACACATTTATGAAGTTACTTAACGTTAGCTATAGCCTTTCTTTAAGAATAGTTGTTAATATGTTTGTTTCATAACCATATTAAGATACGTAATAAATATTTTAAGCAGCTTTAAGGAAAAAATCAGTAAAATTTATCGTTATTATTTAAATTTAGAAACAGAAGGTAATATTAGAAGTAAAAATGATTTTGAAAACGCATTTATTTTTTAAAAATGTTTAAGAGTTTTGTTTCTTAACCAACCAGAGGAGAGCAGAAAAATATTTTTTGATACATCGGGAAAATAGTTCGATTAATCCAGTCTTAAAAATTATCCTCATTTAATAATTTAAGTATAGTTTTTAGAAATACATTTTCTAAGTTTCAGCTCAACTCAGTCGCTGAGAGGATTGGATGGAGCACATAACCCTGTCAAGCTTTAATCAGCGATGAGTGAAGTTTGAATGACCAAAAATTCCACCATTACCAATTACTAATATAAAGTACTTAATGTGAAAGAGAAATTATTGTGTTCTAAAAGAAAAACATGAATATAATATATATTTATGGGGAAATATTAAAAATTTAGTATTAAAGCTTTAGTATTAGCAGCTGTTTAGAGATCGTCTGGGTAGGCGAGAGGCATACCTGACCTATCCAGTCCTGTTGCAGCAAAAGAAAAAAAAAAACCCTTGAAACTTCGAAGGAGAAAATTTTTTTGAGGGAATCTGACTAATTTCAGTGGATGAGAGAAGGCCATTTCATTGGCCGACAGAAGAAGTTGCTTACCTGAGCCGAAAAAAATCAGCTTTTCTGTTTCCTGCATGTGTACACTTTGTAATAGTACTTTATATTTATTACGCTATTAAAAGCTGCTTTAATATAGTTTTACTGTGTAAATAAATACTTTTCATAGTGGTGGATGAAACATATTATGTTAAATGTTAAAATTGATTTATTAACGATATAAGCTTTCAATTCAGTGATTATGTGCAGCATTTATTGAGGTTTCATTAGCATTGAAATTTCGTTTATATGGTATTTGATTTGAATATTCTTAGTAATGTGCTAAGTATCCAAGCATAGACCCAAAAAAACCTTCTAAAGTTTATTACACGATAAATTAAGAAAATAAAGAAAAAGAAAATTACTTAATTCTCAAAAAAAAAAAAAAAAATTAACACTTATTTTAGCAAAAAACGTAATTGAGAAAAGTAGTTATATACATATTGTTAAGATGTATTAAAAATTTATATTTTTAATGGATTTAAAATTGAAATGTTGTTTATAAAAATTAGTTTAGCTAAGTATTAGTAAACAGTATAAAATAAAATAATGTTCTGTTTACGTTTTCGAAAATAAATTTCCTTTATACAGTACTTGAAGTACGTTTCTGGAAATCATACAAACACATATAAAATAAGGTAATGATTAATTTCTTTTACCAATAAATAAATAAATAAATTCTAAAGCATTTTTATCTATGTAAAATTCTCTCTCTTTAATTTGAATTTTTTCAGTTAAAAATATTGTAAAGCTTTAATTAATACTAATATACATTTTTATATTTATTGACGTAATATTTGTTTAACAAACGAAATTATTGGCATTTTCTTTCAAATAGGAAAGTTTGTCTTTTGCTCTTAAAGAAATTACCTTTGCAATGTCTAACTGTAAGATAAAAATGACACGCAATTAAAAGTTTAACTTTCTATGTTTTTCTGAAATGATCGCAAAACTTAAACAGATTTAAGCAATACACATCTAAAAGTTATCCAAACTTTAAAAAGGAATCCGAAAAAAGGCCGTAACAATAGCAGATTTCTTTTAATTTTGCTAAAATGTTAATAATGCTCAGTATAAGTGCAATTAAATGCTTAATTAGATTATTTTTCTTTACGTGTGTAGATAATTAATTCAATCAAATTCATTTGTTCCAAATAATGTCATGATTAATGAATCAGTATTTTTAGCATATTTAATCACATATTTAAGTATTTTATTTTAATAAGCGTGCTATTGTTTTTAAGATAATCAATTTCTCGAAGAAAAAAGTTGAAATGTTATTCTCGATATATATATAAATGCTAATTTCATGATAGAAATTGAGATGTGCTTTGTAGAAATTTCTATTACTTCATATTGTTTTAAATTTGTTTCACTTTATGTAGGGCTACTTAACAATTCTTCAAGGGACTCGTTAATCCTTTGTCTCTAATTAAGTATGGACCCGCACAATGATTATTGACACTTATTATTGATATCTTTTTAAAAATATGCTTAGTACCAATGACTAGAAGCTCCAATACTTTTTTTTCTTTTATAATTTTAATGAAATACAAAAGTAAATACCGTTATGATGCAAGCTCCTAGTTTAAGAATTCAAATACAGTGAAAATCGCTTAACACGAAATATTTTTTCGTTTTAAAGGATACTGCAAAAAAAGAAACATATTTTGAATAAAATTAAGCTTATTATAGTACATTTTATTTACATATATATGTATATGTGCATGTATTTAATAAAAATCAATGAAACAAAAATATTCACAAGAACTTAATGAAATTAAATACAAATTAATAAATTTCTGAAAAACAAAGCATTTATCGAGTTTTTGAAAAATAATCATCTTTTTCTTTGCGTTGTCATTTTTAGCAACAGATTGTCAACAATTTGTTAGATGCCGTCCATTTTATTATTCATTCCATCACTAGAATGTTCGTTTAAATAGCTGCGCATACTTTTCATCATGTTCCTCACTTCGGATCACATGGGAACAGGAACTGTATTACTCATTTTCTAAATCAGAATCGGCATCAATGGTATTTTTTGAGCTTTTAACAAACTCGAAAATGTCTTTGTCTGCTATAAAATTCGGTTTGCGCATACATTACCATCCTATACTGCAATGAGTTCTTCCAATGATACCGCAGGCTTGTCCAATAATACAGAAACTTTCTGATATTTCCCATACTTTGTTCATTTCCAGAAGCGATAATCTTTTTGTGTTAAGAGAACAAAAATGTATGAACATACATATTAGTTTGTTGGGACCGTTGTATTTTTTCGTGTTAACCAATATTTCGTCTTAAGCGTTTTCGTGTTAAACGTTATTTACTGGATATATAGTTTATTGAGGAAGTATCTTTGATACTAAAAATCATTTACACTCTATTTATTGTTTCAGTGTAAAGTAGTCTTTAAATTTATATTCATTTGGTTAATTCCTTATTTTGTTACTAAAATTTTTAATAAGTGCTTCAGAATTTCCGATTAAGTTTTGGTTGTTTGGTTTTAATATAAATTACTAACTGGAATATTCGTTTATTTCGTAAGGATGAATTTTAAAAATAAATTCATCTATCAATGGACTAAATTCATGACGGTCACATGATAATATAAACACGTGTTCTACATTGAATTCAAAATGGACAATAAACTATATAGCTCGTACTTTTTATTCTATTTGTAAAACTTAGGTAAAATTTTAAATTGCATAATTGGGAAAAGATGTTCAAGAGTTATAAAAAGAAATTTCTGCAAGAAGATTTTAAAATTAAAGAAAAAAAAAGTCTTGTTTTATACATGTACTTTTAAATAAAGTGACAAATATTAATTTTTAAAAAAAAAGTTTCTGTAAAAAGCGTAATTTGGCAACAACGAAGTGCATGAACTGATTTGCTGAAAATAGATAATTGCATTTATCGTGACTATGACGTCACATGTGTTTTTGAACTCGATTGGCTAAAAACACGCGGTTTAAAATTATCATGTGATTATGACGTCACATGAATTTAGTCCATTCAGCTTGCTTGCATAGTTATTTTTAACTGAGGGGATATGTCCACCACGATGCACAGAACGTCATATCTAAACATTTTAACTTATTTTTTAAGTAATAGCCCGCCTTTTATTAATTTTTTAAGTAGTTTTCAATGAATTTCTTAAAGAAAACTTTTTGCATTGATTAATACTGTTCAAAATTTTATGTAATATTGAGAACCTTTTAAATTATATAGTATTTGTGACATCTTATATAACTCGAAACGCAATACAATTGAATTTAATTATGGTAAACATTGTACCGAAAATTAAAATTCCTATATAACTGTCAAATTTAATTAAGGATTTTAAAAATAATATCTAAATAAAAAGTAATAAAATGCATTCTTAATTTTTCACATTGAAGATTGCGTGTGTGAATTTTACTCTTTGTAAAGATCAATGAACTTATTATCAAAATCAACTTCTGTAAATTTAATTACATAGGAAATAAATTAAATTTCTTGTTTTTTTTAAATGTAATTGCATCAGTGTATTCTAATTTATCATTACGTACAACCAATTTTTATTTAAATAATTTTTAAATTATTGATGTTTTAAAATTATTTTATTAACTTTAAAGTTTTCTTAAGATAGATAAATTATAATTAATGAATTTTAAAATGAACTATGTAGTTGCTTTAACGTATATATAAATTTATCTGCTAATTTACGAATAGCTTTTTTTTTCATTATAGTTTCTTTTTTTAAAATTTGATTTTGTACAGTATTTAGAAAAAAGTCAGTTATTCAAATTAATTTTCATTAACAGTATAAAAATCACACGTCTTTCAGAAATATTTTTTTATTCAGGAAATAAAAAATTTGTCCCTGGGAGTGTCCAAAATGTCCTTTTGAGAATGATATACAAATAATTTTAAATAGTTATTTTTTTATTAAAGTTAAATATTATTATAAAGGGAAAAAGTGGAAAACGAAGCAATTCTTAGAGTGAAAATTTGTTTATAATTCATTTGTTACGAGGGAGCCGAAAACAGAAACAAAACATATTTAACTGGAAAGAATTATCTAAGCAAAAAAAGAAAATTTTCAGCCATAGTTTTAATGTAAGAACCTCTAGAATTGCAATATTTTTTATTCTTTGGAATCAAGTTGGGGATTTCAGTTTTGTAAAAAACTGCCACCTAGAATTGGGTAGCTAACGTTGTCAACGGAAAAATACTAAACGGTGAGGAATTTCTTTGAGTGCAAGGAAAGATCGAAATCTATAGGAGCAAGATTCTGACTATACGTTGGATGGTCAAACATTTCTCAGCGGAATTACTGATGCAGATCCTTTAACCATATAAAGGTTTAAAAGGCTGAAAAGAAACATATAAAATAACACAATAATCTTTTTTCACTGATTGTTGATAAGATGGAGCCAGCGTCCTCATTTGGCATAGTTGTAGAATATTGAATTATCGTGTTTTTTATGTGAAGTCTTTGAAAATGTTATTTATGAAATAACAAAGTTAAAATTAATTTAATTTCCATGAAGATTATGTCGTGGCTCTGTGAGGTCGCAGGTTTAGTTTGAAACAACAAATCAGAAGATATTGTTGTCAAAATGCGATTACTTTTATATCAGTTTAATTAATTTATGATCAATCAAGGATTATAAACCACGGGAGCAATCAATTTCAATCGCTACATTAAGATCGCAAGACAAATAATCAAGCACTTATCTGAGTATGGCCCGATAGAACAGACCTCGTCTGATATTTCCTGGTTTGACTAATCCAATCAATCTAAACTTCTCTCTTTTACCAAGGCTTTCGTGCGGCAAATATCTATCACTTTAATAATGGCAAAATGACTAACCCCAACACACATTGCCAGGGTTTAAATTTCACTGAACTTAGAATAAAATTAACTTCGGAAGGCAGTTTTAAACTCAAACAACATTTAAAAAGTATTTACCCAAGAGGATTAGAGAAAGAACGCCAATAGGACCTGCCAAAAGTGTATGTATGTATTACAAAAATTTCATCAATAATTTTTTTAAATCTATTTCAGGAATTACAATATGCATCTATTCAGAAAATGTTATAGCATGCAGAAATCTATATTTACCTACTGAAAAATAATTTTTAGTAAAAAGATGGTTCGATTATCATTAAATGTGAATCGGAATAAAGAAGAAAATGGAACACAGAATAAATAATCGAAGTATATTATTAAGGGGAAAATCTTGCCCCTGCATTAAAAACTGCAATTCTAGACCTTCGTTTTATTTTCTTTTCTTTTCCAACTGAATGACTAAGAAAATTACACCCTGTTGCAGTTTGACTTCAGAATCCCTTTCCTATTTCCAATGTCTATTGTAGAGACAAAATAATCTTCAAATAAATCTAACTCAGTATCTTTCAAGCAAATAATTGAAAACATTGCTTCAGATATTTAATCTATTTTGTTCCATATTTAGTCTAACGAATTTCGAGCTTCGCAAGTTTTAATCTATCATCATTCAATAACATTAATGCAAAGATACTTTATTTAATTCTATGTGTGTTAATGACAACAGACCCAAATACCGAAAAGTAATTTATTTTTGCTTCAAGTTCATGCTTAAAAATAATTTCATTTAATTAATTTTGTACTAAAATTAACATGAAACATCATTTCAATCGCTTTAATTTCCCAAATTATTTATTTGATCTAATTAATATATAAACATGGATTGTATAAAAAAAAGTTTCCCTTATATTTTCTTCAAATAATGTGTATAAGATGGTTTTCTTAGTTCCCTTATTTGTGTTTATCGAATTGTTTCCCCACAGAAAATATCCCATGACGAAATAAAATAATGAAGATTAAAAGTTAAATTTTCATTCATTTACTAGTTACATTTAATTGTATTATTTTTAATCCAAATCTGTCCATATATTATTAATTATTATCGCTTGGAAAAGTATCCAAATTAAACATTTTTACTTCCAATATCTAAGAATTTTTAAAATAAAGGAATAAATTTTTAAATATTATATATAGTTTAGTTATTATTAGAAAATAAGAAGTTCAAAAAAAGCCCCTTTCGCTTAAGGAACATATTTCTTGTTTAGAATTTAGTAAAAGTTATGAACAATCTCAAGGTATTAATAAGAAATTGGCAATGAAACCCACTTGTATAAATGAAAATTGCGAAATTACTATTTAATCTTATTTTTTGAAACCTCAATATGATCACTAGTGTAATATAATACCTTTCATTTATATATTAGCAGTCTGAAGTAGCTGGTACTTTGTTATCCAGTAAATATTTATATGCAGTAATATCTCGTTAATTGGCTTAGGAAATAATTGATTACCAGTCTTGTAATTCCATTAACATTAATTATATAAATATTCAATATATAAACACGCGTTCTATAGTTAAAGTACACTTTTTGGATAGTATTATTATATAAATTACATAAGTAAAGTTAAGTTCAAATAATTGAGATATGCATATAAATAACATTTCCTTTTGTATGTATACGTATAAAATATTGTACAAGTAAACTAAATTTTGAATTCGTTACAAAAGCAAGGATTTCATTCAGACGTTCTATAGTAAATCTCTAATTATAATTTTAATCAAAGATAAAAGATCAGCTCTTAATATTTAATATTAACATTTTAACACTGGAATAATGTTACTTATTCTAAATCGAATAGTTTCCGTTATTCTGTAATATCAGTTGACAAAATGCTGTATTAATTCAATATTTAAATGTAAACATTTTACACTTTTTAAAAGTCAGTGTACAATGTTTATCATGAAAAATTGTTTCTCAATACTCTTGCATTTAAAAAAAAATTAGCCACTTGTATTTTGAACTAGCAAAAAGAAAAAAAATTATGTACCTCAAATGGGTTTAGTAGATTCAATGATATCAATCGAGGAAATAAAATTAAATTCTTTTCTTCGAAGATCAGTCATATTTTAGGTATCTTTAAAATAAGATTAGTTATTGACACAATCATAGAAAAACTTTGTATTGCAGAAAAGTTTGGGATAATTTTTTTCTTTATTAAAATGATAAAAATATATTTCTTGAAGTCACACAAGTGTTTTTATGACATTTATAAAACCTGTATCTCTCTTTCTCTCTGTATATATATATATATATATGCTCAGAGTTGTACTTAAAATTTATATACATAGGATTTATTTCATAGTAAAGAGATATTGATTAGTAATTTTTAATTAACTAATGGAAAAACTAACATTCTTCTGACTAAGAATCCAATAAAAAACGCTAACTTCTATAATGAAAGAAGCAAAGTAAGAATAAAAAAATCAGTATGGAAATTTTTTTTCATTATTTTTAAAATGGAAACTCTGTTTCACCTTTAATTCTAAACGATTCCAAAAAATGATTTCTTAAGTGATTTATATTCTTTAAATTTACATATGCTTCGATCTCAGTATTCACAAAAACATTTATTGGATCTTTCTATGATTGAAAATACTGCATACAAATTACGTGTTACAAGTGTTTTAAAAATATTTATTGGTTAGTATATTGAATAACTCTTCACAGTAAACAATATTGGAATTTTCTAAACCTAATTAATATACTCTTATGTACAAATAATGTTTTCTTATGATGCTTTTTTTTATTTAATTATAAATTGTGACGTAAGGTTTAGTTATTTAATTCAAACTAGTCAATGAAGAGTTTTAAAACTTTAGAAAAGAGTAACCGTACAACTGTGACAACTATGAATAAGTTCTATGCATTGTTTGAATCAAACTATCTTTTGTAGAAATGTATACAAAAAACTAAATATCTGGAAATAATTTCTCCTTGAAATTAGAATAATCTCTTTTTATCAATTCTGATTAATATGCCAACTTGAGAGCCTTAAGGTATGTTAATTTCTTTATTAAGTGTATTATTCCGACGATTGGAAGAAAATCGATGAGAAAATAACTTTTGTGGAAGAGGTAGATCAATGTAGATGTGGAAATCGTACAGCGTTCTCGGTCGGAAAAAAAATCAAGAGCAATCAGCTAAGCGAATGATCAGTTTCTTTGATTACTTTTCCCTTCACGTTCCAGCTTTTCTTTCTCGTCTTGTACGGAATTCTAAGGAATTTAACAACTAGAGTTATTGACGGTTGCTCTTTTATTTCCCTGAAACTTCATCATCACTCCTTGTCCGTTTGAAACTAAAGCACCAAGAGGATATTGAAGGATTTGAATCTTGGATTTGGGTACCAACAGAATGTTTAACTCATAATTGCTTCGCAGCTTATGGATACAATTCGAGCATTATTTGAGAATGGCCAGAATCGTGGCGGAAATTTAATTCCGTTACCACAATAGAAAGCGGAGAAGAGGTTATAGAGGGGCCTTCTGATTGTCCTTTGTCCTCGACGAATGCTGCTGCAGTTAAAGGATATTGAAGTGATAAAAGTCCACGTGCTCGACTGGTTTAATGAAATGATAAGTTGTAAGATGGCTAACGGAAGAGATTGAGGTCATATTGAGTGTAGATTGCGTTGAGAAGTGATATTGTGAAAATGGTTATTTGGTCAGCACCCATTTCAACGTCGGAAATGCTCCATTCTGCACATTTTACATTAAGATTCTTTGTGGAAAGAATTTTTTATTGGTATTTCGAATATTTAGTTGCGAATACTAAAATGTGTGCTATAGCACTATTTATAAGAAAATATTTTTATCTAGAAGTTGAAAAGTAAATATATGTGAGGCAAATTAAGTCTTTAAAAGAAGTGGTAAACAACTTTAATGCAAGTGAAATCAACAAACATTGCGAAGTGTTTTCTGAAAGTAATATTTTCAAAGATGAGTCATTTTTTGTTTGAATTTTTACCTTAGAATTTGTGATTTATTGCTAAATTTACAGTAAGATAAATACTTTTCTAAGAACTTGCTATTCTTTCATCTTTCAAGGATAAACGTTATTATTATTTGATTTTTTTTACTTTGGTTTGAGTTGAATTTATCAATCAGTAGTTTCCATTACTTATAGTTAAGTACTAACTGGTTATTACATATCGGAAGCAATGTTAATATTCAAGCATCATTCTATCACTTAAGAAAGGATTGTGTATATTGCCAGCAATTTGTTTTTCGAAATTCATTCTTTGAATATGCATAAAATAGAATACATTGCGCGTTTTAATAAATCAATTAATATTGATACATGCAGAAAAGTATTATATAAAGTCAACGTTAGTATAAAAAGTGTTACAAGAGTTCGATTGAATCCCATATATTCTAAACATGTTATTTTAATCTTAGGTTGATACAAACAAACAGCAACTAGACTAAAATTCCCTTATGTGCATTTATAATTTTTAGACCTATTTATTAATTTGTCTAAAAACTATCTGAAACTTAAACAATGAAGAGTTGAACAAAGGTTGAGTGCTTTAAACAATACATAAATGTTTAATTAAAAATAAATAAGGAATTAATTCGTAAAAGATGAATTATAAGATTATGATATATATATGTGTGTGTGATATTAGTTCACAAATATATTTCAATGGAAAATAATATGCTTAGTATAAATAACCATTTTTTTCTGAACTCAAGTACCCATTTAAAAAACAAACAATTTATTGCATAAAAAATTCACATAGAAAAGATATATAATGTAACATGTTCAAAGCAAATTTTTGTTCAGTACGTATTCAGATTTCTTTAAAAACGGGCTCTATTTTATACAAAACCACTTTTATTCAGTGTTGTGTAAAACTTTTCAACATTATGTATAAAGAAATGTTTTGCTCCCATACGGAAAAAGTCATTTCCATACGTTGAGATATGATAGGTTGTGTAATGGGTTTTTTTAATAATTGTGATTTAGGATTGTCACGATTTAAGCTAAATAATTTCAGTCTTATTTATAAATTGATACAAATGTTACAATAAATTGCACTATAAATAGAATTTTTTTTAAATTTGAGGCATATGCAAAAATAAGTTAAAATGAATAGAAATAAATAAAGCAAACTGTGTGTTTGGAAAGATCGAAAAATTATTTAATAAATTTTACGTTAATGCGTCTTTTGAAAAATAAAGTTCAATCAAAGCAATGCATTAGAATAAATTATATTGTAATCAAATTATTCAAATTATTACTGTTAAATTTAAAATAAAAAATATTGAAAACATCACTGTAATTAAAACTCGACTTAATTCGACAGAAAAAAAAACAATTATTAATTGTTTTGAAAATCACTGAAAAGTTTCTGAAACGAAATAAACTTTTTTGACACAACTTTTTCTTTCTGAATTCCGAATCTCGAGTATTGTTTTTTATTGCTGAGGATAAAAAAAGGCCTTTTAAAGGGAATCAAATAAACTCTTTTCAAAATTCATTGACTGCATTTTTAAATGATTTATATTCGTATCTGGTATCTCATTTCCTCCTTTTAACTGTATGCTATTTAAAATGTATTCAGTACATGTCGTGTTTTCTTAGAAATTAAACAGCAGTTAGTTTGATAAAAGAGTCTTTTAAGCCCTTTATGAAAATAAAAACATTTCCTTCTAAAATTTTTTTGAATTTTTTACCAAATTTCATGGAATTAAAAAAAAGTGGAATTTTATAATTAACGAGTTTATTCTATTTAATGAAGAAAAAGAAATTTCTGCATAAAGACACACCCTCGCTTTCACTCTTTTGTACACTCAATCACTCACTCTCTTTTTCACTCTCTCTCTCTCTCTCACCCACTCTAGTAATTTAACATCTGGTTAATGATTTAGGATACATAATTTTGATGTAGAAGCCATGATTAAATTTCTCAAACAAGTGTATATCAGATTTCTTTAAATAAAATACTGATACTTGAACAATATATTACAGTTAATCAACTTGCATTAAAAGAAAACTTTATTTCTCTTATAAAGACTATTGTTATCTACAAATTAAGAGACTACTCCAAGGTGGGCCAGCCAGCAATTATCTGACAATATAAATGTGTTCTACAATGAAATTGATAACATATATACTAATTCTTGTCTAACACATAGATCGTTCAATTATTTTCCTCCTGATTATTTAAATTTAATTAAAACCAATTATGACACAGATAGAGCAGATCTTTTAGACTTGCAATTAAATATGACTTGGAGTCGGTCATTGCAGTTCTTTATCGAAGCTAGACTTTTCACAGAAACAAAATTTTACTCCGGTTAAATATATTCTAGATCAAATGTGATTCTTACATAATTGAAAATGCATTTGTAGGTATGCACATGGAAGAAGTAATCAGTGTTATGTCCAACACAACCCCAGATCCCATTCTTCGAGCTATTAATCAGTGGTTTTTACGGTTATTGTTAACCTGATAAAAGTTCAGATAGTTGAAGATGATGGATGAAAGGAGCTCTGTCCTCAAGTTCTGTTGTTGCATTAATTCTACAAATGTCTACTTTGTGGTGTTTACTATTCCATAATTAGACACTATGGCATTGTTCTGTTATCTAAGTGTCAAATATGTCTTCAGCTTAATCATCCTATTTTCTTGAACTCATTGCACGGTATATTAATATGAATAGACTCTGAGCGATTTCTTCCAAGAGAAATTGGCTCAATCATAATGAATTCATGAAGGAAATTGGTATTTAAGTTATATTGGAACATGAATTGAAATATTTTTCTTTTATCTTTTACACACCTTTAGGATACAAAGTTGTGTTATTCTGGAGTTATATTCGTTAATTCTTTTGAATGCTGTCCTTTTTTTATATATATTTCAATCGGATATTCGAAACGATTGCCCAACATCTTTCATGGCCAATGATAAACATTTTGCCACCATTCCTAAATTTTCTCTAATATTACCCGTTAGCTTCCTGCATCGCTGGATATTTCATTTTGTTATATTACTATGTACTATTTTTAAATTATTAATACCTAAATCCTAGCAGTAAACTTTCGACTGCATTGAAAAACATTCTAACAGATCAAGTCTCTTGAATGAAAAAGAATAGTAGGTGAATTTCTTATATGGAAGTAAAATTATATCTCTTACTCCTCTACATCCTTAAAATCGAATTTCCAAAAAAATCAGTTTTTAGCATATTTTTATTCAAGAAAGAAAACATGCTTGCTAAATTTTACGACTGTAGATCTAATAATAATTCAAAAATAGGAAATTTCTTCTATAAAACCTCCCTTGGGAGACAATTTCCACAAAACTCACTCTTAGTGGATTTCTACTCAACACCAGAAGCATTCTTACCAAATTTCAAGTTTGTAGGTTTAACAGTTTTGGTGATCTCGCGATTGAGTCAATGAATGTGTGAATCGTTTTTATCCTATACTTAGAGAGAAAGAGAGAGATAGCTAAATAATTTTGTAGTATGTTACTATTGCTTAAAAATATTTCTAGAGTGGTATAATATATAACATCAGACAGATAAATCATTTTTATGTTCGATAGTTTTTTAAATGTTGTCATTCATTAAATGTTACGTCGTTAATTTTGTTACAAATATAATTTACGTATTAAATCCTTCGGAAGATATCTTTTAAGAACCAAATAATACTAAAAGCACGAAAAATCTCCAAGGAAACATCTAGTAATAATGGTTCTTAAAATGGATTACGAAGCTTAAAGATTCAAACTTATATTTTCTTTAACAGTTAAGAAAATTTTGCTCATTTTAAAGTTTACTTAAGTAATCTTATTAAGAAACTGTTGTTAAAATAATGTGATAACTTATAGCTACATTAAGTCTTCTAAACAATAAAATTTAAGTGAGTCTTTTAAGCATTATAAAAAGCTTCAGAATCCATTAACTATTAATGAGGCCTGTAAAAAGATGTAGATGTTACGAAAATTTATTTAAAGAATTAGTAAATTTGTTCTTATACATGTAGAAGTTTGGTTCTTTAAGAAATAATTTTCTATTAAAAGTGTCTGTGTCTTTTAAGAATCGTAAAAAAAATAATAATAAATTTCAAACCATGTTTGTTTTCTTTCCGCTCAAACAAAAGAAACTTTTCCAATTAGTTGTAGAAAGTTTATTTTTAATTTAACTTAACGTTAACAAAAGTGAGACAAAGTTTATTACTAAAAACAACTAAATTAGGTTTCAGCAAAAAAACTTAACTTGTTATACCTTTTACAAGTTATAGTAATTAGTACGTATTACTTATTATGAAACTTCTTAAAAATTTTAACACGTTCTTCTAAGCCTAAAGTTTAAAATCTCAGAAAACTTCGAAAAGTTTGAATTTTTGTAATTCTTAATTGATAAAAAGTTATTTTTAAAAATAAAAACAAACAATTCACAATTTCATTTGTTTTTATTTTCATTAAGAATTCCTTCAGTTCATTTGCTTTCTAAATTATCTCTTTTTAACGAGAAATATTTAAAATCATTTATTTAAATATTTAATATGAGTTATTTAAATATTTAATATCAGTTATTTAAATATTTAATATCAGTTATTTAAATATTTAATATCAGTTATTTAAATATTTAATATCAGTTACTTAAATATTTAATATCAGTTATTTAAATATTTATTATCAAGAATAAAATACGATTTTATCTTGCATAAATATTCTTTATTGTAAAATTAAAATCCTTATATCCATAATAAATCAAAGTCATTAAAGCTTTATTTTACAAAATCAACAAAATTTTTATATTTGCTCGTAAGGTTTGCCTTTACAAATTTCTTTTTGTGTGCTTTTTCTTCCTTAAATAAACACTGTTAATATATTTGATGTTTAAATACCCTTTGATGTTTAAGTATGCTTAAATTTAAATATCTTTAGTATATTTTAAGTTAAAGACATAATATTTTATTTAATAAATCAATACATTGTGGCAGATTAAAAAAACTTTTTAGGTTATACAAATTATAAAATTGGGAATAAAGGATTGAAAAAAAGTAGATTATTTCTTGTTAAAATATCGTCTTGCTAAAAATTTATTTAAATGCTGTCAATACTTTATCTGCTTTAAAATGAACCAAAATAACAACTAAAAATTCCTCAATTAAAAATTGATTCATTTATAATACTTCCCATTAACAGCTGAATGTGAACATACAGTGGCATTCTGTATATAATTGTTCTTAAAGATCATACAATTTTATGAAAAACATATTCTTGTATGTTATTTTTTTTAATTTTAGTTTATAAAAATTATAATTTTTTTTATCATTTCATTGCATTTTATTCCTTTTCATTTTACCATTCCATTTTTTCCCTAATTTTATATCCTAATTTTTCCTAATTTTATTCCATTTTTTTCCAACAATAATTTTTATCTTTGCATTGTTTGAGAAAAAATATTCAAAAGTACAAATAGTCAATCCTTTTATGATTTTCTCTCATTTTGAAATATATTTCTTACAAGTTCGGCGTCTTGTCATAATATTTATATTTGTAAAAATAATTGTATTATTGCATCAATTCAACACTTAGCTTGTAAGTTATCTCAGAAAACCATATCAAAAATTATTTAAAACTTTTTAACATTGAAATAAAAGAAGTTTTGAAAAGACATTTATTTCTAGACAGAGATATTATATGACATTTAACTCATTAATCGATGATATTTCAAAACGAAAATTTAAAAATGAATCTTTATTTTTGACTAATAATATTAGTGCTATTTTTTAGAATTTCCTTTAACTTTAATGTGTTATATAAAATGTTTGATTATGATTGAGTGAGATAGTTAGATAGATGGAAAGCTTATTTAAATGTTTTAAAGATTTTTTCTTATAATTAAATGTTTCAAATGAAGCAAAAGTACATTACATATATTTTTAATTCTTTTAGTCTTTCTATAATGATAAAAGCCTACAGCAGTTATTGTTAAAATTGGACTGTAGCCACTTCTTTTGACTGAGCGAAGCAGCAACCTCCACATTTTGAAAGTCTAAGCTCATACTTTTGGAATTTATTTTCCCAAAATGCTCTGATAATTTAATTAATTACACTATAAATCTGTGAAGAACAATCAAAATATTCAAAGTTTTACTCTAAATACACAAACATAATTTATCACTCTCCGGTTAAAACGCTGTGAATGTAATTAAGGGGGAAATACTGTAAAACTTCCAGGTATTAGAACATATAATTAAATCCATTTTCGTTTCTAAGGATTAATTTATGTGCAAACAGTGTTTCTCAATTACAGCATACCTTTGAATAATTATAAACTTAAATTTGATTGATTTTCGTATTAAGTGTTGCTTTTATCGTACCATAAATACGTAAATCTTTTCGTGAAATTCGTTCATAAATTTAAAGTAATTTTCGTTTCAGAAAATAAGTATCCTGAGGGTTCATATGAACCTTATTATTAGAATTATGAACTATTTAGAAATTTGTTTCTTACGTTGGTTTAGTAAAATAACAAAAAATTGTAAAATTAATAATAATTTGCTTATTAATAGTCGCATTAACATTAAAACCTCTTTGGCAATGAATCACAGTAGCAAAAAAATGTTTATAAAAATGAGGAATAATTTTTTAAATCATTAACGTTTGCTTTGGTTATTTAAATATATTGCTAATTTTATATTAAAGATACTTCAAACAACTTACGAAATCAAATTCAAATGTGAAGAGCTTAAAAATTATTTACAAATTCTATGTGCAGTATGGGGAGATGTTTGTAATTATAAACTCTTATACATTATGGAATAGGGTTTTTAGAATACAGAAATACTGTTATGAAACTATTGAAACAATGTTATCATATTATAATAAAAGAAATGAATTAATATTTTTACAATTTTATCTTATAAAAGGATATGAAGGAATACTTTTGTCAGGTATAATGAAATTTTTCAGAAGGAATAAAAAAATCCACAGTGTTTCTAAGATTGTAAGAAATTCCATGACTCCTTTTATATTAAAATGTAACATTTTAAAATTATTCTGAGTAGTATGCGACGTAAGATAAATAATAATCAAATTAAATAATTTCTAATAAAAATAATTTCTCATTTATTATTAATTTCGGCACAATATTTAGGTTAAGAAGTCAAAGCCACTCAAGAAAATAAATATATTATGAAGTGCACCTTAATTATATATTATTAATTTAATATGTTTAAAGGAAATTTGTCACTAAGGACCAGGGACGTCTTAAGACATGGGGCAACTGGACCCGGGCCAACTGCATCGTCCACAATGGGGTCTCATCTAGTTATCAATTTTAATAAGATCACAAATTCGAATAATTTCAATGGTCAAGTGTTATTTCCGGTTGTATTCTTCGAAAAACTGGGAATTTTGGACGATATGTCAACCGGCTACATGTGATGACCGTCGTCCATGTATAGACCTAGGCCTATCACCATACACCATCATTACTTATTTTGTTAAAAGGCAGCAGTCGGGCTTGCCATTTGTTCGATTGAAAGTCATGCACATTTATTTGTTTTGGGTTATTGTTTGTACGAGTTTTTGATAACGTATGTTATGTACTGTCTCTTTTCAAGAGTCATAGGCAGAGCCTATATTTGTGTACATTTGCTTAGGAGCCCAGGGCTTGCTTTTGTATAGGGATCCAGGGCCTGCTTTTGCGTAGGGATCCAGGATCTACTTTTGTGTAGGGATCCAAGACCTGCCTTTGTGTAGGGGCCAGGTCCTGCTTTTTTGTAAGGATTCAAGACCTGCTTTTGTGTAGGGATTCAAGACCTGCTTTTGTGTAGGGATTCAAGACCTGCTTTTGTGTAAGGATTCAAGACCTGCTTTTGGGTAGGGATCCAAGACCTGCTTTTGTGTAGGGATATAGGATTTGTTTTTGTGTAGGGATCCAGGACCTGTTTTTGTGTAGGGACCCAGGGTCTGCTTTTGTGTAGGGACCCCGGATCTGCTTTTGTGCAGGGATCCAAGACCTGCTTTTGTGTAGGGATTCAAGACCTGCTTTTGTGTAGGAATCCAAGACCTACTTTTGTGTAGGGATCTAGGATCTGTTTTTGTGTAGGGATCCAAGACCTGCTTTTGTGTAGGGATCCAAGACTTGCTTTTGCGTAAGGATCCAAGACCTATTTTCGTGTAGGGATCCAAGACCTGTTTTTGTGTAGGGATCTAAGACCTGCTTTTGTGTAGGGATCCAGGACCTGCTTTTGTGTAGGGACCCAAGGTCTGCTTTTGTGTAGGGACCCAGGGTCTTCTTTTCTGTAGGGATGCAGGACCTGCTTTTGTGTAGGGAACCAGGGCCTGTTTTTGTGTAGCGGTCGAGGGCCTCAGGAAGTCTTAAGACGTCCCTGTTAAGGACTAAAATCCCAGATGTATAACGGCCACAGTAGCCGAGGGGTCATGGTCATAAACTCAAGGCCAACATTGTCAAATTCTGGGTTTTAGTTAAATCGTCGAGTCGTTAAACCTTTTGAGGCTCAAAGACTTCCCGTTGGCATAATGCTGAAGTTTGAAGAAGGTGTTCAACTCGGGTGTCATCTTCTCCAATTGAGCATGATTCAAAATTATGAGGTGCGTTGCCAATAGGCCTCATGTTGTCTTAAAGTGCGATGTAAATTAAAATCATTTCAAACTCAACTTTATCAAATCAATGGATCTTGATGGATCAATGGATCAACTTTATCAAATTATGGTATCAGAGGAAACCTGCTCCTACTATCACATTTCATACAGGCACATAACACGTGTTATATCAGAGATTCTTAAACTATGGGGCACGTCTCCAACATAAAGGAGTTGTGATAACTCTACGAAGGAAGCTCGAGCATATTCAAAAATAGAATTTGAAAAATTATTAATTTACTGAAAGTAAACAAATAAAATACATTCTGATTTAATAAAAAACAAAATTAACATTTGCACTGATATAATACACTTATAAATGCATCAGTACTGCACAACGTATTTTATAATTAATTTAACAATACTAAGTTATGAACAAGTTTAATCACTGACCCCATGGATTTGCCATACATAAAATTATATACAAAAAATTATATACTTATCTTGATAATTTGTGCTGTTTATAATTTATTCCTTGACTGCCGTTTAAAAGTTACGCGATTCACTCCCCAATGCCAACATTTTTAACTTAAGGCGAGCGTATGTGATGTATGGAGGGGAGGAATGAACAAATAAGAAAATCCTCTTAAATAAGTAAATCCTTCGCAATCATTGTTAAGGTCCATTTATTGCATTCCAATGCTTTCGTAAAAATTTTATGGATAGCAGTGTACAGAAAAGATCATACTTCGGAAAGACGTATATATACGCGTGCGACAATTAACGCTTTGGCTTGAGCGAGACGTTTATATACGCAGGTGGCGCTTAAGAAAAATTCGTATTGCAACTTTAGTGTTAAAGTTATAAGGGTTTACATCCCTTCTTCCCTGTGACCCAGCTAAATGATCAGACGACATGATGAACTTCAATTATTTATTTATCACTATATTCAACTCGGACACAAATAATACTCTAAATTGGGTAATTTTGATCAGTCAGAGCACGAAGGTGAGACAAGATGGTGTGGGGACAATATATCCGATCATACAAATCTACCCTTACGATAACTTTTACAAAGTTTGATTAATTTAGAACCGTGCTAATAATTTAACTCTCTAACTTCTACTTGAAATAAGATCACAGCACCTGAACTCTTATGGGCTTCTTATCCTTGCCTTTATGTTAACACGGCTCCAACAGTTGAACTAAGCGCTTCTTTAAGATTCCAACTTCTTGCTTAGTACACTGTTTACGTATACGTTTTACTGCCGACTTACTTAGTTTCTTATCTATTCACTTCACAGCCAAGTTATCCTAACTTCACTAACCTACAATTCTCACTTCACTTACTCCCAAACTCGCGAATACAAAATATATATAATAAACTTAATTTGCATAATCACGCTTCCTCTCCTCGGAGAAAGTTGGTTGAAAAAATGATGGCCCAAAATGAATCCCCAAGGTGTTATTAAAAAGAACAGTATAGATTCGTCACAAAGTATAGTATTATTGAATTCAATAAATTGTTATTTGTATGGAAATTATGGTTGAATACTGGGTCGCAAATATTGAAAGTTTGAGAAGCAGTACGTTCTTGTGGAACCCTATTGACCACAAAAAAGGACTTCTATTCTGGTCACTTAGCAAACATTTACATCACAGTGGTACATAGACAAAGTTTAACGTATTTTCGTTCCTTTTGAGCCACCACATGCTTTTTAATATGTTCATTGACTAGGCTCATACGGTCCATTTTTGAATTGATTCTGCTTGAAAAGCATCTGAAACTGTCTCTGAATGCTACTTACTTAGCTTAAGAAATTAAGAAAGAATGCTTACATTTGTATCATCAATAAATTTTATCAATTAATGACATCATACATGCCAGAGGTGGACTAATGTCTTAATTCCTTTTTCACTTAGAAACGTTTGAATTATGGAATAAAACATCTAATTGTTTTGAAATTATAATAGCCTTTTTATTATATTTCAATCTTGTAAGAATCTCACCTGAGCGCCTAAAGGTGTGGGAGAATTGGAAGGAAGACTAGCCATAGTTAAAAACAATCTAATTTATTCACAATATTAACCACAACTCCAAATCAATCGACAAGGATAAGAGATTCCCCCCATAAATAAATATGAAGACAATTAACGAGGCATGTGCGAGATATGAGAAGATTTTAATGTTTAATTCACTAAAGTCAATAGCTCTGACTTCTTCGCTATTTAATCTAGATTCAATCTCCAGTGACAGTTCATCACCTTAAGTAATTCAAGTATCAAGTATTAAATATCCGCGATTCACATTCAATTTGATTTGATTAATCATTGCTCTGCTCGCACATAATCTATCCTATCTCTCTCTAACCTGAAAGCCTAGACTATTTATAATGGTTTAATTTAAATATTCCCGAGTTCTTCTTCGAAGAGGAGTTTTATAATAAAATAATTTTTGAAGACCAGAGATTCCCTAATAGGACTGTTAGTTAAGAGAGCGTGGATAGAACCGTCACAACCCTACCCACTCTTTTTTGTTGCAATTACGGGAGCATTCTTTCATTTGAAAGCAAGCTGATTAACCTTGTAGTATATTTAACGAGCTGTTAAATAATTTTTCCACTCTGATGACAATTCTTTTTCTTTTTTTGTGTGCAATGATACTCTTTTTTATCATCTACGTACCTTAATAATAATATTTGTGTTAAAACAATTAATATAAAATTAACATAAAAATATTTATGAATTTCTTTTGTTAGAAATTATACTAAGCTGTACTATTTTCCCTTGACTAAATATAAATGCATTTTTAAACAACATTTTAAAAATGGAGTTCTTAGTGAAATTTGTGAAATTTTTGTAATATAATCTTAAATAATTTCGGATTCAGTTATTTTTGTGGTTATGTCGAACATAGAACAGAAAATCATTCATCTGTGCTGGAAGTTACTGAAGCACGCAACATAACTGGATAGAAAAGTCAAGATAAGAACAACTTTCTTCTTTCGTGCAACAATTCATCCATATAATGATGCAACGGCTGGGAAAGAGTTTCCTCTTTTTTCCATTTCGGGATGTGACAATGAATTATTTTTTGTTGTGCTAGAAAAAAAATATATATCACGAACTTAGTTGTTCTTATAGTATGTTTTCTTATGAATGTATAGTTAAGGTTAGTTAGGCGCGATCTGGTTAACTGTATTTAACGAAGAACCGAATATGACAGATCTTAGAGAACTTAAAAAAATCTCTATTTAAAAAAAATATATTATTTCTTAATTTCTTTTAAAAATTGTTAAATTAAATATTTCCAAAAATGTTATTTCCCTCCTTTTTAAAAATATATTTTAGGCATAATCTTATACATATATTGTATGGGATTTAAAAACAATATTTAAAAAACGAATTTTATTTTTTAATGTTTGAAGTTTAAAAAAATATCAATTCATCCGTAAAATATTTAATTAAGGAGTAACTGAACTGTAAATAGATTAACAAAACATTTACTATATATTCTCTGAAGAAATATTATGTGATAAATACAATAGCAATAATTGAAAACTTAGTATGAAAAACTGATTTTTAATTAAATACATATTAATTTGGAAGAATATATAATTAACTTGTGTGTGTCTCTAGTATATGTTATCGTTAAAGATTTTTTATATTTTGCTGTTGAACTTTTTAAAGTATTCATAATTTATAAAAAATGTGAAGCCGCTTTTTGAAAGAAAATTATTGAAAAATAAGAACAAAAAATTACTATTCTGTTTTTATGGATTTAAGATATCATCATAATCCGATACGTCTTAAGATTTCTTGAAGCCTAAAGCCCCTATGCAAAAGTAGACATAATATAACATATGTTGTAAAGAAACTCGTATAAACAATAACCCTAAACAAGTAAATGTGTGTGACTTAACAATTACACAAACCGGTTGGACCGAGTGCCGCCTTTTGACTAAATGAGTAATAATGGTGTATGGTGAAAGGCTAGGAGTATACATGGACGACAGTCATCACAAGTAACCGGTTGTTATATCATCCGATATTTCCAGGTTTTCGGAGAATACAACCAGAAGTAATATTTGACTGTTTAAATTATTCAAATCGTGATCGTATTAAGGCTGAGTCGAGAACGAGACGAGGCCCCCATTGTGGCCGAGGCCAAGGTCTCAGGCCTTAAGACTTCCCTGATAAAAGTGATGACGACAAATTAGGTGCAGTCAATAAAATCAACCAGGCAGAAGGTATCTAACCGAGGCCTGCATTTACATAATAGAAGCTGATCTAAAACGCTGTTGGTGTGGCGAAAATAATTCACGCGAGCTTGCCTTACAAAATGGCATTTGTTCCCGGAAAGGAGTGAGAGAAGAATATTTGAACACAACCATGTTCATTCATTTAATTTCTGAAAGCGACGTACAATGAAGTATTCTGAAAAGGAGGGGTATTTTTGACCTTTTTGACAGCGGAAAGTGCAAGAGGTCATGAAATCCATCAATATCTGGATTTATGTGGAGCTCTGAATGTCATAGTCAAAAGTTCAAAAATTAAACAAGAGGTTTTGCTAATAAGACTTCGGACGACATTCTATCAGAAATTGTTGCCAGTGATAAAAGCTTTTATCATTCTTTCGAATAATATTTAAAATGGTTTCAATAGATTCACCTTCGCTAAAAAAATCAAAACTTCTAACACTAGGTAATTCTTTATTGTTCTCTATTTACAAAAGGCGCTCCTCATCGACTTTTTAAAGTAAGGAGCTATTGTGAACGTTTGACGGTATTGTGAAATGCTAACGGAATCAGGGTGGAAATCAAATCGATACGTCCTTATCAATTTTCTCATGTTAGAATAATGTTAAACGAAAAGAGTTTGAGACATAGACAAAAGCGTGAGAGATTACATGAACAAAATATATCATACTTTTTCTATTATTAGGTATTTGGCAGACTCCTTTAAATTCCTTTACCAACAAAATAGAACTCTCTGTGGTTTATCTTATTAATATACCCCCCCCCCTTTGTACCTAGGAATCGTCCTCGATGAGGAATCATCAAAGGTCACATTTTATAGTTTCTTTGCTTTCTGAAGGGGTATCATTGGAGTGGTAACAGCATCTTTATATTGATGAAGACCACGTGTAGAATAGGGTTCAAAAAGTTTATGTGGATTGTTTGGATTTTACGTATCGTAGATAATAATAGGAGAACGATGTATATATAATATATATATATATGACCAACCTGGTTATACATTGTCAACAGTGGGAGAGTAATTTTGAACTGTTTGATTCTTTGGTAAAATCCTTTGAAAATAAATTGACTGTAAACATGGCATCAGGAGTCCAAATTCCGGACTACTATAAATGTCTGACTGTGCTAAAGAATAATGTGATTGATGGGATATTTGACAAGTACCAGAGAGTACCTACAAATTATTAAGAAGACGTCTGGTTGTAGAGGTCCTGTAATATGCAGATTATTTTTGGTGTTTGTACAATGTTAGTTAAAAAGCGTAATATTTCTCTTCTTTCCTTTAGAAGCTGATTAAAAAATTTCTGAGCAATGAATATAGTGTAGAAAGTAGAAATACAATTAATTTTTGTCCTTCATTTTCATCCAGGTGAGATATTTTTGTCTGATGGCAGTGTGTTGACAACTGTGTGCTAATGACGGTCTACAAACTTTCTTGGGTTGTCATAGAAAAACTAATGGTTTTTTTAAAAAAAAAATTGTATTATTTCAGTTTGAAAAAACCCAGTTCCATGTAGAACGGAATTTTTTTTTGCGTAAAGCAAAACGATAAAACAGTGGTTTAAATTTTCGACCTTTTAATTGATTTCCTGTTTGTTTTGTACATAGAGCATTCTTCTTAGACCCAAGGGAAAACTATAATGTCTTTTCCGAAATAGCTTTCCGAATAGCAGAAGGACATGGTAAACAGTTTTAACAGCGATAAAATGATTTGCACCAATGTCAGCAAACTCAGTTCTAACGACTCCATTTCTCTTCTTTTAAGTTGATTGGTGAGAACCAAACCTTTAAACAGTTAATTATTACACTTCAAAGCTGTGTAGCCGCTGCTCCAAATAGTTGTATAACTCTTAAGCAAAGTTCTTTCCGCGACTTTCAGGCTGCATCAAGTGTGTAATTAGTTCTATTCGAAACGATTATGTGTGCTCAGTTTAAACCATTGAAGTAGCATCTCCCTAATGTGATGATAATGTTCCAGTTTAACTTTCAGTCTACGAGGTATAATCTAAGAAATTTTTATAGGTTACAAAATTAAGAGACGTTTTATATAAAGCAGATACATGTGTAAAGCAGTAACAACTGTGTGTTAGAGATTGAAAGACCATTGTCGTGTTTAATTTCTAATTTCTAATTCTAACTGGTTTTCTTCTGTTTTCATTTAGTTCCTTTTGTTTACGTTCTACTTGAATCCTAAAGTCCATTATTTTTCCCTGTAGATTTTCGGTGCATTGCTCATCACAATGTTTAGAAGTTATAATTAAATCGTTTAAGTTGTATAACTGTCTTTTTTTATTGTTTAGAGTTCCAATTCTGTTGCTAATATTTTTATATCCTCTTTGCGGCCTTTATCAAGGAACGAAAATGTTAGTTTTTGAATAATAGAATTCACTTTTAAGTCAACTATGCACATTCAGAATTACATCCCATTTAATTTAAATCTAACTAGATAATTTATTTAATCAATTAATACTTTGAGGTTACAATAATTTGTAATTGACTTTGGAATGCAATCTTTCAAAAATCATGTGGAGCTTTCGTATAATAAATTTGGACTTAAGACGGAAAAGATAAATGAATTAAAAATATAAATTCTCCTGAATTTTTATGTAAAAGCAACATATCAATTGTAGAGAAGGATCTTAAATCAATGTATTTCTTTTTTCCCCCATGAATACATGCAATTTGCTATATTATTTGTAGTTTTTCTGTAGCTCTTTCGATTAGTAATCAATTTGTAGTAAAACATCGAAAGAAAAAAGAAACAGAGTTCAAGTCACATTAGAAATAGAAAAGAAAAATAAACAACTAAACTCAATCGAAGCAACACTCTATCGCCGTGAATAAATTACGAATCAGCAGTTATTCGCAAAACAAACCCTTTCATTGTTGCATTTTTAACACTATAAAATGTGAGCAGGTGTTACTAAAATGACATCTGCTCGTATTATAAAACATTTAAAGATAATAAATGGAACTTAGCTGATGTTCCATGTCGAAGGTATGTAATCCAGAGTAATCCATTTGCCTCAGTAAGAGACATGGAATCCAAAATTAATTTCCCAAAGTTATCCAAGATTTTCCAGGAGACAAAATTATGAACTCACTTGCAATCCTTATTTTTCTCAAACTAGTGATTCAAAAAAATAACACTGGTTGATAATTTTATCATATTAGTAGTGCATTATTGAAATCAAAACACCTCTTCATGCCCCACGTTGAGGAAAATTTTGAGAACTCTAGGTCAAAATAAAGTTCTGCGTCTGGTCCAATGCTAAAATTATTACATATCTTGTAGGAACATGGTTACAAACGTAAATCAGAAAACGCAGCAGAGAGATCATATAAACACAAGATACTCTACATCATTTTAACTTCTTAGCTGGAGCATGACTCTGAGGGCACTCTGTTCTTTTTTTTAACATACGTCAAATATTTTATACATAAGACTTTTAAACTTCCTTACTTAAATTTTGTATATTTAATTTTATTCATACTTTACTACGCATGAATAAATTTATATCTACTTTCTGAAATAATTAAGTTTTGATCAAGTATTGTAATAATTATAGGATTTTACTTTTACATTTATTACGTTCTTCTATGCATTTTATCATATTTTTCATTGCTTTACTCATTTATACATTCATGATTGGTAAATATCACTCTAAAGAATATTTCTTTTAAATCTATTTCCATTAAGTAATGAATAATTTATGTAAAATAAATTCTGATTATTCTAAAAATAAAAATTATATAAAAATTAAAAATTTAAAAACTTTTACAATCATGTTTTATTTTTAGGGCGTTAAACCATCATATTTACTAATAATAAAGCTAGTAATATTAAATAACGCTAGCTTAAGTTCTCAACCACCTTCAGATTAGTATATAGATTGCTGGCCACACAAAATGCAACATCCTGAAGGAAGCATGTAAACCATGTGTAATTAACATCATGCGTTGGCGACGATGGAATATGCAAATTATTAACATTACTAAGCAGACTCACATCAAGGGCGACCCTAGCGCCACCCGAAAACGTTATATTAGGGGAGAACAGGTGGGTGATTTGAAGTACGGCAAATGCTTTTTCGTGCTTTTTTTTTGCATAAGCTGTTCATGACGTGGAAGACATCGAGCTTCTTTTGACAAAGTTTCTGAATTCGGCCGATGAAAAATAGTAGGCTATATGGATTGCGGATTATCCTTCAGAGAAATCAGTCAATGTGTTCGACGAAGCTAGGCCACTATGATGCCAATCTGTCATTGCTGGATGCAGGAGAAAACGAAGGACCGACGGGAACGATCACAACCACCTCGTTGCACCACTGCCTGTGAGGACAGGCGAATTGTGCGCATGGTAGGGATGGATCGCGCAGCACCATCTCGAGCCATAGCACAATAAATTCAATCTGTTAACGCATCATTCGGTGTCCACTCGTACCATTAGACGCCATTTGCAGCAGAGTGGAATATCCGCAATGCATCCACTGCTTTCTTCAACGTAGACTGGAAACCATAGGCGTTTGCACCAGCAGTGGTGCAATTAATGGCGGACATGGACAACGGAATGGAATGGCATTGTGTATACTGCCGAATTACGCTTCTTCCTGCAACATCACCATTGTCGGATTCAGTTTGGAGTCACCGTGGTGAGAGGATGCTGAACTGTTGCGTTATGCATCGCCACATTGGTCCTGCACCCGGTATCATGGTTTGGGGTGGCATCCGATTTCACTACGCACCCCTCTATTACGTATTGCCGGTACACTGAACAGCCAGGGCTACATCTGCGAGGTGTTGGATCCTGTGGTCCTCCCATACATTCAGCGTTTGCCATCAGCCATATTCCAACAGGATAATGTTCAACCTCACATGGCACGCAATCTTCAAGAGTTCTTCTTTCCCCATCAGATTGAATTGCTTCCTTGGCCTGCTCGTTTTCCCGATCTATCGCCGATCAAAAACGTATGGCCCATGCTTGCACAACGACTGGCACGGGATACACCACCCACTTTTACATCGGATCAAATTTGGCAATATGTGGAAGCCGCAGGACTGCTGTTCCCCAAGAATACATCCAAAGACTCTTTGATTCTATGACGAGGCGCTTGGAAGTGGTTATAGACAACAATGGCGGCTACACACTAATTACCGATTTTGTCATCCTCCACACGTCACAAGAGGCTGTAGCTTTAATTGTTTGATCTCTCTGTACATCATGTCATCTGCCAAATAAATTTCACTGTGATATATCTGGTTCTTTTTGGTGTTGCACTTTGTGTATCCATCAGTGTAAGTAGTCATTAAGAATAAAATACAAATAAATTTAAAATGTGTTGAAGTTTTTTTAATATGTATTTAACAGTTTAAAATTTTTAAAAAATTGAAATATTTTGTTTTTTTTCTTATACTGGAAGGGGGGGCGAGTAATTTATAGTATAATTTTCTTTTGCATTACAACTTCAATTTTCAAATAAAGTGTTTCTATTTTGAAAATAAAATAAAAAGGGAAAACAAATTATTCTTCCTTATTTTTTTTTTCCTTTTTGGAGTTCAATCATGTTTGTTTCTTCAGAAAATCTATAAATATAAAAATGCATTGGAACAATACGAGAACTTTTAGTATTTTATAGTACACTGGTGTCTAAAAGTTAAGCATAAATCGTAAAATGCGAAAAACAAGGAGTAAATATTCGTAAAATTATTCCAAATTTCTTGCGGATATTAATTGGGGGAAGAAGAAACATTGGGTTTATGCAAAACTTTTCAGTCCTGCGCGAAACACCGGCGCATGTCGGAACGCGGAGAAACCGATTCGCGCAGCATAGGCAGTTCAGACAAGTTTCGTGCAACTACTGTGCGAAGGATCGTTAAATCAAACAAGGTGAATGATAGCACAAAGACGCCAATTGTTTACGAAAGGAAGAATCGCTGGAATGCTGGAATCCTCATGATCACAAACCGAAGTGTCTCGAATACTGAATGTGGACCAGTCTGTGATCTCAAGACTGTGGCTGAGGTTTCAAAGAACTGGAGATGTTACCCGACAACCAGTATCAGGTCGACCAAGAGTCACAACCTCTCGACAAGACCGATATCTGGTAATAAGTGCACGACGTCAGAGGGGCAGTACTGCCAGAGCACTGGGTTCAGCGCTCGCTGTCGACACAGGAATACCAATTTCGAGACAAACTGTTTACAGGAGACTCAATCATGCTGGCCTGTATGTCAGAAGACCAGCAGTTTGCATTCCCCTCACGTCTGCGCATAAACGCGCTCTTTTGAACTAGAGTTTGAAATATCAACATTGGAGTGTGGGAGAGTGGGCCAGTGTGCTGTTCAGTGTCGAGTCCCGGTTAGTCTGAGTAGTGGTTCTCGGTGGGTAACGATAGGAAGAGAACGTGGAACACGTTTTGAACCAAGACACATAACGGAAAGACATCATTTTTCATCTAGAGGAGCAATGGTATGGACAGGCATCATGATGGACGGCTGCACAGACCTCCATTTCTTTGAGACGGGGTCTGTGACTCCTCAAAGATACCGAGACGAAGTTCTTGAGCCTTATATTTGCTTGTTTCGAGGTGCTGTTGGTCCTGACTTTATATTCATGGAGGATAATGCGCCATGTCTCACCTAGCTGACTTCCTTGAAACGGAAAACATCCAGCTCATGTCGTGGCCTGCGAACTCCCCGGATTTAAATCCTATCGAGCATGTATGGGATATGCTCGGGAGACAAATTGCAGCCTTTTCGCACCCACCAAGGTCCGTTACAGAACTGAAGAGAGCTCTCCAAGAAGCTTGGAACCGTTTGAGCCCACAACTCATTCATCATCTCATAGCAAGTATGGTAAATCGCTGTGCAGCGTGCCTGGCTGTCAGAGGTGACCACATGCCTTATTAAACTGCAGCATCAGTATTTTATTTAATGTTTTCTTTCATTTTTTTCTTTAAAGTATGAATCCTTACTTGCTCAGTTTTCTTTCAAACTGCTACTTTGGATAATAAAATTAATTATTATAATTTTTTGATTTGCTTCCTTATTTTATAACCATTTTACACTCGCATATCACGTTTCCTGCCATTCTGATTTACAGTTCTTTCTTTATTCCCATAATTATCAATTATGCTTAACTTTTGGACACCAGTGTACATTTAGTTCAATACGAGTTAATTTGTTTTATTTTTATAGCCACGCATTATTCAAATGAGTTAACTTTACTTTTGCTACTGCGTGTATTCTTTCGATTGTTATTAATTCTATTTATTAGTTATAAAAAAACACCTCCTCATATTAAAAAATATATTTATATTACTTAATCTATAGAAAACAATTAAAACATATATATTTGTACTTACAAATTCGGGTTATAGTGATTTAAGTAAATGACATTTTCAAAAATCGGAATTTTCCCTTAAATAAAAAAATAAAAAAAAACTTTTTTGTATTTTCCTGAATAGCTTTTCAATCAAATGTATAAATCAGAAATTCACCTGTTTTTTTTCCTTCTTTTTTGCAGTTTTAAGAAGCTATTTTAACTGTTTGTTACAACTCTTATTCTTATTGCAGCGAAGAATATGTGAAAAAACAAATCACTTTTTTGCATTATTTTAAACGATTTTTTCTATAATTATGTGGTTCATATATCATTAAATAAATAAAAAATATATTTTTGTTTTTATTTTAATTTGCATATGTATGGATATAGACTTCATAACGATATTTCGAAGATTATTTTTTTTTAATTTGATAAAATTGCTTAATATTGAGGATTTGATAAATGAATATATTCTAAATCAATACTAATTGCACAGATAATTGGGTAAAATGCTGAAATACATAAATAATTTCCTGAAACAAGGATAAAAAGGAGAAATGAAAATACATTTAATTAGCAAGAGTTTAACGTAAACATTTATAAGTGTAAAGAGAGAAAATTAAAAAATACCGTAGTAAATACACATAAATTTGAATTGAAATCAGCTTTACTTGCCCTATTTAAGAAATATTCTCTTGCTAATGCTAATCTTGTACGGATTAATTTAGACGTTATGCTGATTACTTTGTAGAAATATTTTATCCGAATGTTTAAATAAAAAAGATACAAAACTTTGACAAGTATGAATGAACTTAAATTATGGAAGTAATAGATACAACCTGCATTTTGTTTTATATTGAATTAAAAAATGAAGTCAACGAGAAAAAATATAAACACCTATTTAAAAAGATATCTATTTTTTTACTGTATTATACTATACTCCACAATTTTAAATGCAAGATGATATATTTAGAAGTTTAATTTAAAAAGTACATTGCGACAAAGCTAGATAAAATGGTTAGAACAGATTTCTTAGAAGAGAATGGGATCTAAGAGAAATTATAGTGAATTATTATGAAAATATAAAATAAAACATAGAATGAAAATAAAATAAAACATAGAATGAAAATAAAATGCATCTTATAATACATCAACTTATTTTCATAATTCTGAAAGTATTATTGTTATACATTTGAAATATATTATTTTTTCACAGTATTACCGTTCATCAATTTGGGCGTAAGGCATTTAAAAGCAAAACACGAGAACTTTGCAAGAGCACACAATAGGCACTCCATTAATAAAATATAATTCAAATATTTTACATAAATTCTTTCATAATATATGTCATGAGTCAAAAATGCATTTCATGAATATTTGTCATTAAAATCAGTTATTCCCATAATAATACACCTATATTAATAAAATATTTGATTTCACATTCAATTTCCATATAAAATGACAACATAATTTAAATATCTGTTTTTACAATTGTTCAATGAAAAAAATGGAATGTTCGTTTTGTGAATACTATGAAATTTATTTTCTTAGCCTTTATAGAATATTATTTATCATTATTATCCTCTGAATTTTCTTGATCTTAAAATGTAAATTTGATGGAAAATAGAAATTTTGTTTGCATTTATCTTAAGAAGCATCAATACAATTAATGCTTATTAAATTTTGAAAATGCTTTACGGAATAAGGACTTCGTGCTTTTAACAAATTGAAATGAATGAAACTGTAGATTTTGTTGATGTTAAATTATTTGACTGTTAATTTATGAATATTTTAATGTTTTTAAAAGCTTTTAACTTTAGGATAGTACATTTTAAAGATAATTGATGAATAAATTTTATGCTGACACTGCGACAAATTTTTAGAAGAATAAAATATTCGCATCATTATTTGAAGAAGTTGTTTCTCTACGGCTAAGACGTTTGGCATAAAGTACCTAAAATATCACTTAATGTTTTATCTAAAATAGAATTTGAATGACACTTAAATGGCACTAAAATGGTGTCAGAAAAAATTGTCCTAATTTATGTGTGTGTTTGTATAAAAGTACTCATTTGTTATTACGCAGATTGAGGTAAACATGTTTGCAATTTTAAGACTACAAATTTCAAAAATTCGAAAAAAAGTTTTTGCTTTTTACCACGGCTTATATCATTGGGAAACTTGCCACCAAATTTCAGATCTGTTCAAAATTCTTTTTAAGATATTTGAAGTTTTCTGAGCATAAGTTTTGGTTTCGGTTTCATTTTAAAGCATTTTTCAACTCTTAAATTGAGTTAACTAAAAATATTTTTGAAGACAGTCTACTCTTTCTGTGTGAAATGGTTATTAGTTTCAATTTTCATTATTAAAATCATTTCTGCTTGATTAGGTTTTAAGTTTTTTGATTTCTCAAAAGTACTTAATTAAGATTGATTTCAAGGCCAATTTTTGTTTTAAAAAATAGTTTGTATAGCTTAGAAGCTTTTTCATTAATTTTTTCCTGTTGAGAGAATGCCACGGTGAAAGCTTTATCAGGTAGCTAATGTTTGTGGCAGAGATGGAATATACTACTGAAAAGGATATATCTAAAAACCATCCCTTCACTGATACTGCAATAAGACTTCCAAATACAAGCATTCTTACTACAAGTATTGCAAATAAAACTGAGTATTTCCACGGTGTGCCAAACTACATTATAGTAAACATATAATATTACTATATTATGGTATTTGAGTTCTTGTTGGGCTACTTTAAAACTTGCTAAACTTTCCCAATTTAAAGCTAAAAAAATTAATTTTACTTACAAACCTGATGATTTTTAGCTTAAGTTAGTATCATTATTATGTTGTACATAAATGATTTATGTTTCAAAACTTTTGTGAAGATATTTTTTAAAGATTAGGCTGAATAACCGGTCATCGTAACAAATGCTATCTATGTTATACAAAAATATATTTTAAATTTTAAAAAATTCAGTCATAACTAACTAAAGTAGTGTATTGATACAGAGCATAAGTTGGAAAATAACATTTTAATAGGCAGTATAGGTTTTTGTTTTATGCCTTTACACTCTTTAAATGCGTTTTTCATGGACTTATAATTTTTAAGAGATAGGTGTTTTCTAACCCCTAAGGTTCTGTTTAAGATAGTCTTGAAATTCTTTGTAGATACTACCAAACATTTTTTATATAAAAGTTAGTATGGAGTTAGGTCTGAGATCTCTAGTTGTTTTTTTTAATGCTAAAATTATATTTTAAAAATCTTCGTGTTTTTTCTAGATTTAGCTAGAAAAATAATTATTAAAAATCAACAAGTGGAACGGATTTTCATATCCATACTAACCTTTAATTGCAATAATCTAAAAAAACATAAATCACTTGTGAAATGACTAAAAAATTTTAAAAATCGAGCATTTTAAATAAGTTTGAAAAAACTTCAAAAATTCTTAATTTTTTAAAATTACAAAATAATGACTGGTCAAACTGACTTTTTGCTTTCAGAATCAACTTAATAATATAATCTGAATATAAAACGTAAATTAATTTGACTCTTACTGTCTGCAAAATTTTTTTAAAAAAAGGGTACTGTGCAGCCTTAATGAAATTATATGTAATGATTAAAGTTACATTGAAGTAATTGAAGAAGAATTTGGTTTTATGTTTAAATAAGCATAAAACTGTATAAATAACTGCTCGGCATTCTTAGCTTAGAATATCCTGTAAGGACTTCTAAAGTTATTTTTTAAAACAAGAACAGAAGTATGTGCTTATTTATTTACAATAAAACACAAGTTTCTAGATTCTAAATTTTAAAATTTAGACCTACTATTGTGTAGTATCTAAAATTGAAAATCGAGTAAAATACATTTAATTTTTTAAAGGGCTTTCCAAACATTACCTTCATGTTGTTTATGGGCATTTATAACTTATTAGTTACATAAACTTTGAGTTGGGATTAGGTTTCTGTATCGTATTTTTTATCCGATTTTAAGCAGCTTTATTTGTATTTTTAATTTAATTGAACTATTCTTGTGCTCCAGCTGAATACTTTTGATATTTAGCATATCAAAACTAGAACCATAATTTATAGAAATATATATTACGTAGTTAAGATAATGGGGGAGAAATAAATCAAAACCACTGCTGAGAAAAAAAATGAATTCGATTAATAATATAACAGTAACTAAAGATACTATAATGAGTAAAATAAAATCAAGTATTCATTCCTTTATGTCTGATATGGTGATTTATAATGACTATACATATGTATTAATGTTCTGAGACTGAATATCAGAATTTAGAAAAGATATATCAGACGTATACAATACGAATGAAATATATTTAAAGGACTGAGAAATCATTTATCGATAAACTATTATTTTACTACTTAGAGTAAGATAACATTTCTTAATATTATATTCGTCCTGAAACTTAAGAAAATTTGAAAAAAAAAATTATTACATTCATCATAAGATTTAAAGAAAAAAATGAAAAATGTAATAATCCTTTCGAAAACTAATCATACTCCCAATTTTATCGACTATGATGATGTGAAAGAATCATTTAAGAGTTCTGAAAGCCGATGAATAACAACTTTTTATAGTTTGTTTTTCATAATGCGATTAATTAAATGAATTAATCTGCGTAATAGAAACAATGAATGAAGCTTCTTTGCTAGTTTACTTATATCTTTTTTTTAAATAATTAAGTTCTTTTTTATGGATATGAAAAAAAAGTACAGGAGTGTTAATTGTAAATTGTAGAAACTGATAACTGCATTCGATAAAATCTCTTCATTTTTTTAGATTGAAAAGTTTTAACGAGATTAAAGCTGGAATTGAGTTGTTTTACAAGAAATATTATCAAGAGTGATAATATTTCTTGGTTAATTTTAGCAAGCTAAGAAATAAATAAGTAAACTACTTAATAACATTTTTACATAGTTAAGTACACTCATGGACAAAAAAATTAGCGCACCAAGAAAAAATTGCGGGATCGTAAAGAAACTTGGCATGTAGGTACATGTCGGGGAGATATGCAAATGATTAGAAATGCAGATTAGAAATTATTAGAAATGTGTGTGTGTGCGCATTACGTATCACCGGTAGAGGACGTTTAACGTCGTTCTCCGTGGAGTATAAAACAGGTAACCAAAGCTTGTTTGAGTATGCTGAATCGTTTACAAAAGAAGAACTGAGGTAGACATGCCATTACGCCGTTTTCAAAGGTAATATGAACTGCTGTCGCAGTTTGAGGGGGGGGGGGAATCATCGGCATGATGGAAGCTGGGTGGTCAGCTAGGCGAGAAGCTCGTCAATTAGGCCGCTCTGATTGTGTTGTAAGGAGGTGTTGGGACCAGTGAATCCGAGAGATGTCATTTGCACGAAGACCAGGCTCGCGCGGGGCACCCTCGACAGACCAGTCGTTTAGAAGACTGTTGCATCGTAAGAAATGCACGCTTACAGCCAACTGCTTCATCAGCCGCCATCCAGGCACAGGTAGCACCTTCACTAGGGGCCCCTGTGTGTTCTCGAACCATACAAAGGCACCTGGCTGAAGGAGATTTGGGATCGCGGCGCCCATTACGTGTGCTTCTCTTGACGTCCACCCATCTACGCCTTCGTTTGGAATGGTGCCACGCATGAGGAAAGTGGACTGCAGCGAAATGGAACCAGGTCGTCTTTAGCAACGAATGCAGATTCAATCTCAGCAGTGATGACAATCGTGTTCGTGTGTGGAAACCCCGTGGTGAACGCCTCAATCCTACCTTTGCTTTACAGCGACACACCTGTCCCCCAGTTGGTGTGATGGTATGGGGTGACATTGCCAACAGTACACGGATTCCCCTAATATTGATCCATGGCACCACGACAGCCCAGCGGTATGTCCATGACATCCTGCAACCACATGTGTTGCCACTCATGCAATGGCTCACAGGAGCCATTTTTCAACAAGGCAGTGCTCGGTCACACACGGCAAGGGTGTCACATGACTGTCTCCTCACTGTTACTACCCTTCCTTGGTCTGCTCGATCCCTAGATTTGTCTCCAATAGAGCATATCTGGATCATTTGGGACGGAGAGTTGGGTATCCCCCAAGTTGGAACGAATTAGATGCAAGGTTACAGCAAATATGGAATGAAATGTCTCAAGACATCACACAGAACTTGTATGCATCAGTGCCCTATTGTAACGCATCGTGCATTCGTGCTACAGGTGGTTCAATAGGGTATTAAATCCTCCGTTCTTTTGCCTTTTTCTCTGAAATAAACTATCCTTTTTCTTTGATTTTCTAATCATTTACTAATATCAAAGTAGTCATTTCATATGCAAAATTTCATTTCATTTTGACGCCTCCTGCTTGGTGCGCTAATTTTTTTGTCCATGAGTATATTACAAACATAAATTTGTCACGTCCCGGAGGTCGCGGGTGTTAGAGGGATCGAGGAAGAAACATACACATGATATTAGAATCATAAATTTTATTCAACCTTCAACACTATAGGAATGCACTTTAATAACTAAACCTGAGGAACAATAAGAAACCTCAATTTGAATGAATATAATCAAATATATGGAAGGCAATTACCTGTTTTAAATCTCTTGTGTGATCCGGCTTTCAACCTGCCAAATCGTTCAGCTGTTAGGAGGATATTTTCCACTAAACCCGTAGATTGTCTTTCTAATATAATTTTACGATACGCAACTATCAGCCGCTATCACTTGAAATTCAGCTTACGAGCCTCTCTTAAACATTACCCCGCCTACTCAACGACTGTCACTTAAATAAAAGTTTCTTTTGCATAAAATCAAGTCATCTCTACAGAAAGCGGTTTTAAAACTAGTATTATAGTTAAGAAGAGTGTTTTCCCCAAGATAATTAGTAGAACCCCAATAGAACTCGTTACAAATTGTAAATAATATTATAAAAAACAGAGACAATAGACTGTGTGTCTTTCCTTGATAAATAAAACTCAAAATTAATATTTCTGGGAAATGGATTCGATTGAATTACAATAAACTTCTAATTCTTCTTACTTAAAATAATGTTTTATTTATTATATCTGTTAGAGTTATAAGTTTTTAAATAGCTAGGTGCCTTTTTATTTTATTCTTCAGTCTGAAGAAAGCAAAATTTACTAGCGAAACGTCATTCTAAAAAAGTAAATTCCTTACATTTTTTTTTGCATTTTAACAAAGTATTATAAGATTAACAAAAAGTAAAAGTATATTTTATTAAGTATTTCTTTTTTCTGCACTATGGATTTTAGAATAAAATTCCACGAACTGGAGTTTAAATTAGATAAAAAATGCATAAATGAGAAAATGCTGAGTTATAAATTTATTCTTGTTGCTTTAAAAATATAGATAGAAACATAATCCTAGAATAACATCAAAGAAAAATTACGAGAATTCTGAGAATAAATTTCCACTTAGTGTGTATGATAATTTAAACATGTGATTAAATTTAGGGGAAAAAATGAATTCTTAAGAAATTTAGGAAATGCTATTAACTTATAGAAGAAATTTGAAGAATATTTATTTCCGAGTATAAGAAAAAATTAAAAAGAATTTCACTATATAATTGATTTTAATAGTTTAGTATAAATGTAAAGAAATAGGTATTGATTTCTTGTAGATGTTTACTTTTGAGGTATACATTTTTTTAATGTAAAGAAGCGTAAACTTAGTACAAAACACGGGATCAGTAATTCTTTAACATTTTGAATTTTTTTCGCCATTGTACACTTAATTTTATTTTTTCTAAAACGAATGAAGAAACAAAGTATGTATGTTAAATCGCGCTTCCACTTCACAGGACCGGTGTTCAAACCCAGCGCTGGGCAAGGTCGACTTAGCCTTACATTCCTTCAGTGGGTCGATAAATAAGCAACAAATTTCCTTTGGAACTAAACACTAGGGGTTTTGCATCAGACTGACCACCTAAATGGACCATCTGCTCCTGCACCTCAGTGCCCAAGGTCATGAAAACTGAGATGGGCACAGTAAGCCAAGTCCCTGTATAGGCTTTTGTGCCCCTAAGTTTAGCTTATATATTAAATATTTCAATAACACACAATTTGAAAGAACAGTTTTGACATTGTACAAATAAGTTTTAATAAGTTTTCAAAGAAGTTTTCCACAATTTCTGTACGAGTATATAGTAGCGTTTCTCAAACTGTGGGGCGCGCTCTCCTTGGGGGCGTGGCAATACTAAGAGGAGGGCGTGAGCATATTGAAAAGTGGGAAACAAAAGATTATTTTAAAAAAATATTAATAAACTGAGATTAAACAAACAAAATTCATTCTGACTTAATAAAAAAAATAAAATACGCATTTACGCTGATATATTACACTTAAAAATAAATCAGTGCTACACAAAGTATTTCATAATTAAATTAACAAAGCTAAGTTAAGAACAAGTTTATAATAATTACCAATGACCCCATGGGATTGTTATACATTAAATTACATACAAAGATTAACTCTTATCTTGATAATTCGTATGGTTTATAATAAATCCTTTAACTGCCGATAAAAAGTTACGCGATTCGTTTCCCAATGCTAACCGTTTTCCACGTGGACGCGCGTATGTGATGTATTGGGAGGGATATAATCTGCAATAAATAAATCCTTTACAAACATTGCCTAGGTGCTTTTATTGCATTCCAAATTCTTTGTAATAATTTTATATATAGTAGTGCAAGGAAAGATCGTACTTCGGAAAGACGAATATGTACGGTAGGGGAAATTAGCACGTTGGCTGAGTGAGATGTTTATATACTCCGGTGGCGCTTAAGAGGTAATCGTATTGTAGCTTTAGCATCAAAGTACAGTATCACTGAATTCAATACATTGTTATTGTATGAGGGAGGCGAGATGAAAATTATGATTGAATATTGGGTCGCGAATATTGGAACTTTGAGAAGCACTGGTATATAGAAATAAAAGAAAGAAAAAAAAAATTTGAAGGAATATTTCTTTTATGTAAACTTGGTTTTTCAATTTAAAAAAAAATAAAGAGATCCTTACAAAATCAAAGTACAAATATCAAAAGTTGGAACAATTAAATTTCTTCTTCACAATAAAAAAAAAAGTTGTTGATCATTCGAATCTTACATTGTATTATACACTGCTTGACAATTGCTGAGGAACGGTTACGTTTTTTGAAATAATTAAAAATAGACAATGATTGAAGAATTGAAACTAAGTACATATTTAGTAGGAACGATGTGCATTTATTGTAGAGCAAAATGGAGCAGATATCGCCAAATCGAGAAATTAAAGACTTGAAAATAAAAAAGGTGCTCCTTAGATAATTTCCAAACAGCCACAAAAAAGATCTTCCGGCTAAAATGATGCAGGTATGAGTACTTTAGGTAAGATATGAATTACCCACGGAAATTAATGCACATTTTGGATCTGTTCGCCATGCTCTTCACTAAACTATCGAGGTTTCCTTGGGGGATGTTGTCCCACTCCTTTCTCAAGGCGGTTTTGAACTCTTGCACTTAACTGGGAGGGATGGTCTTTTGTGCAACACATCTGCCAAGAGTATCCTAGGCATGTTTAATATGATTTAGGTTGGGAGAGTATATAAGCAGCTCATTCTTACGGAGAATATTTTCACTTTACAGCGTGTCCGATACCTCAAGGATTCTGTGTGGCCGCGCATTATCGTCCATAAACAGTCTGGATCTTCAGCACTCCTAAAAGTACGAACATTATCCAGAATAATCTCTCTGCAATATCATTGTGATGTAACGCTTCTTCGCTCAAAGCTGTGAAACGGTGTTCTGTTACTGTCCATGATGCCTGCCCACACCATCACGCTTGGGCCATACCGATCACGTTCACAGACAAATTTTTGAGCATAACGTTTTCCACGCTCTCTCCACAGTAATTGGTGGTCAGAATCACTTGTCACACTGAAATGGTATTCGTCGGATAATGCTCCTTACACCAGCGTAATCTCTCTCGACGATGGCGTACTTGAGGTGGGATGCAACGAACAGGCTTCGGTGCATACAAACCATCTTGATTTAATCGACTGAGATGGTTCTTGTTGAAACATGTGTACCATTAGAGGTTGCAAGGATTCGAGCTAGTTGGTCAGGAGAGAAATTTCTGTTCCTTTTTGACACGGGGACTACATAGCGATCCTCCAAAGGTGTGGTGTTTCTACCACGACCCACGGCAGGCTTTTGCAAAGCATTTCTATATTCAGCTGCCTTCTTTAATTGCGAGATGACACTTTTTGATGCAACCATTGCAGCAGCTACAGACATTTTGACCTGCTTCCGATCGTCTAAATGCTCGTCCACGGTTGTAGTCACTCAAATGATGCCTTGCTGACACTTTGCTCTTAATTATTGCAAGAATCAAACAGAATTTAAAAAAAACTTTTTAACATCCAGCATTATTTTCGTTAAACGTCAAATAGCCTGAATTTTCGTATGAATCAAGAGCTTGCAAGCACAGTCTATATAGAGATAGCGAGTCCTGGTCTATCACGCCATCTGAATTTGAATTTAGGTTTATTGGTCAGCTGTTTTAGACGCAATTTTTTAAATCACTTGTTCCTTAGCAGTTGTCAAGCAGTGCATTATCTAATTATCAAACTTATTTCTCTTTTTTATAATTTTTAAAATTTTTATTCGAATATTCTTTTGATATTTTATGCATTAGATTGGGTAAGATTTGCAAAATATTTACTTTATTACCTTAATGCAATATATTATTGTTTATACATAAATATATATTTTATAAAGATTATATACTTAAAATATTTTATTCTAATAAAACATACTTTTAATTGATATGTACGTATAACAGTATAAACATACTTATATATTTTACACAAACCCTGATTATTTTACATTTACTTTAATGGAAGTTCGATAAATATCTTACAAATTATTTATTTTTAATGGGTAGTTTGAATTAAATATTAATTTTCAAGATTGAAATGGCATATTTGTTTAAGTTCTGTAGATATTTGCTATTGTAAGATAGGGCTGCAATCCATCTATTCCTAAAAGATGTTTACAGTGCCTTAAATGTATACTGAAGATGTTTACTTTACTGAGAAATATTAAGTATGGTAAAACACAGATAGCAAGTCGTATATTATACTAATAATTTAACTTACGACACATTTAGAAATTTTTATCATCGTTGTAAAATATTAAATATTATTTATAAAATATTTATCAATCATCAGTTATAAGTAAGAATACCCGCATGTACAACTTCCAATAGCACTTTACAGGGAGAAAATATTTGTATTGAAGCGAGAAGGATGCAAATGGGGTATCTAAAAATATAGAAAGACGTTCTCTGTACTGAGGATTCCAGATTTATATTGGTAAATACTGATGACAGGATATGAGTTTGTAGGAAGTGAAGGATCTTTCTTGTTAATATGAAACTTGTGTGAGTTACATTCTCATTCAGAAACTGTTTAAGTGAGTTGAAATGGAATTTCTGGTATTCATGACATCATTTCAATGTTATTAACATATCCTTGATGATTTTGTGCCCTTATTTCTGCTTCTTCAGCACCTCACTGGGGACCTCATCAATGAACAAGATAATATACTGGCCATTGCTTCCGAATTGTATCTAAAAGTATGGAAAAATCATTACAGATATTAACTCTTTCACTGAGCATCAATGTCACCTGATTCTAAACCTATCAGCACAACTAAGGTACCGTTGATAATGTTGTTCAACCTTTCCTCTTTCTCTATACAATACTCTGGAATTGCTGTAAATTGCTAAGAATTAATGGATCCGCATAACTTTCAGTGTCTTTTAGAGTCTATCCCGAGACAAAGTTACATAAAGATGCTAGATCGGTATCTCTAGTTTACTTGCTGTTTAATGTATATGTTACCGGCAAAGTATGAAATGCCGGCATTCTATAGAATGCCTAGGCATTCTATACAATGCCGGGCGTTTTTAGGCAAAGTATGAAATATGAGATTTATTACATACTTTGCCTAGGCATTGTATAGAATGCCTAGGCATTCTATAGAATGCCCAAAGCTATTTAGGCAAAGTATGAAAAAAGGTCATGATAAGGAAACTACATCAATGACTTATATATTCCTAAAAATACAAATGTTATTCTGACAAAATAATGTGACTGTCATTAAAAACATTATTGTTAAATTGTGATTTCGCATATTCTTGTATTAAAATTCCTTCAAAAGTTCTAAGCTGATAGAAACCATCCTATTTTTCACTCATTACAAGTGCCAATATAGGCAATATAGGCATTCGGGGGAAAAAATCAAAATTTTGTGTTACGTTACCTTTTTTTAAAAATAATTTTCTGTTTTTTCTGGAAAGTTTCCCATAGGTGGATGTACAGTTCAATATCATAACGTTTACCATTTTTGTATTGGGTTGAAAGTTTTTTCAGAATTCTATCACATCCCCAGAATCCGGAATTTAATTTTTCTCTTTTCAAATTAAATTCCTAGAACAAGTTCACATCGTCAAACTTGGTGTCAAAATTACTGGGGCAATTGGTATCGCCTATATGGTGCCGCACTAAAAAGGGATACCAGCCCCTGGAGAATGTACTAGGTCTGAAAATGGTAAAAATACCAATCTGCAACCCCATTGAGGGAAAAAAGAATCCGTGATTTAATACTGTATAGCAGTTCTTCCCAACAGTTTTATCTTCCAGATCGGTCAATGTTTGGTAATTTTACAGCAGCCCACTGAGGGTGGGACGTTGATTATTTATATTTTAAATTGTTTGATTTTATATAATTTAAATGTATTTAAGCATACCTTCAGAGTAAAGTTCAGTTACACCAAAAATAATTACAAAATGATTTTACATAAAATATAAAGTGATTTCCATGGAAAGTCGCCCAAACACGAGAAAAATACACCTCAGTAAATATCATGGAAAAAATTTAATGCTCCTTGAGTTGCCTTATAACCTTTGATCCACGGACCAAGGGTTAGGGACCACTGTTTTATGGTACGACCGCCTTCTTTAACAGTTTAAATGAGTTTACTTTTATTTTCCGCAAACATCCCTGGGTTCCTTCTTAGTACTCATTTTAGCATTTTTTATATCACTTATTAACTTCTAGTAAGTAATTTCAGTTAAGAAAAAAACTTTTTTTTGGAGCATCAACTCGAATTTTGGGCAAGTAGCCGTTGAATAGTTGTTTCATGTCTATGGACCATGGGTCGGCAACCTTTTAGCTGTTGAGTGTCAAACCAATCTACCAATATGATTCAACGAACCACACAGCAGAGCATTTTTGAAACAATTAAAAAATTTACAAATTTGTTGAGTAGTGCAAAGTGCCACTGAGATTTGTACCACGTGCCACATGTGGCACGCGTGACATAGGTTGCCGATCCCTGCTATAGACCATGACTTGTTCTCCAACATTATAGCTTGCTCCTCCATTTTTAGGAAACACAGGAAAAAAGCAAATTTTTATTGAATATGTTTAAGTAAAATTGAGTATTTTGACATTTCGGAACAAACAGCAATGTACAACTAACAGATTCTGAGCCTGAGACACGCGTTAAAAGTTTTGTCTAGCCAATTGACAATATTCGAAATGAATCTGAGATGTATTTCATACTTTGCCAGTTTCTCATTAGGCATTCTATAGAATGCCTAGGCAATGTGTGAAATAGGAATCATTTCATACATTGCCGGCTAGATTTAGGCATTGTATAGAATGCCTAGGCATTCTATAGAATGCCGTATTTTATACTTTGCCGGTAACATATATATATATATATATTTAAATGTATATAAATTAATCACAATTTTGTAACTAAGAAAAGATTTGAAATCATAATAATCCTAGAATACAAAATCTCATATCAAAATATCAACAGCGAATATAAAATATAATAAAATATTAACGTTTTCAAAAATAAAAATTTATAAGATAAAAATTTATAAAATATCCAAGTGCAACTTCGAACTTAGGACCGATAAATGGGGTTAAAGTAGTTTGATAGCGCCAACATTCTCCTAATTGCAACTGGGTAATTAATTTAAAAATATCCACATTCTCAAAATTTTAAAATTTTAAGAAGTTAATAACTAAAAATGTAAGCTATTTATAAATTTAAATTGTTAAACTTCTAAAGCAACTAAGTACATAATATAACTAAACCACTAAACATAAAAAATAATGGACCCCTCTCTAAGATGGAAGTATAAAAGGGGAAAAAGAATGTATATATAGCATAATAAAATAAAATAATAAAACTCAATTTGTAATTCCTACAAAACTAAGAGTGAATGAAATTGAATTTTGAAAAACATATCAAAAACCGCCAAAATTTAAGTAAAATAAATGGTGCAAAAGAATATCCTTCTAAGATTGGATAAAAACAGAAATTAAAAGAATCTGAAGTGTTGATGTATTAAAATCATGGCAAAAAAAATTAAGAACTATAATGATTTCTAAAGCTGTCACTGATATTGCAGATAAATTTTGACTCTACAAATACATATAACGTTAATTTTCTCTTGAGGGCTTTTTAATTTATAATAGTTCAGATCTTTACAAGACTTTGCGTAAATAATCAACTGTTAGTTTACCAGCTTAAAGGGATTTAACCGTAACTTTAGCACTTCAAAATTTTGTACTCAATGGTTTTTTATTCGTGGTTGTAAATCGTTCGATACCCATCAACCAATCAGAACTTTTCATGGGAGTCATATATTTTTTGGAACTTCCGGTTGGTGCTTTGTATATAAGCCTGAGTTTAATGAAAAGTTCATGCCACTAATCTTCCAAACGATGTAACTGCCCGATTGTGTTCAATCCTCTTTTGCTATGTGTGTGTCGTTTTTAATGTTCAGTGTTTAATGTTTACAAAAATTGATTATCTTTCAACAAATGATTCCTCATCAATACAATATATTCTACATCCATTCTCGGCGAAATGATCACAATAGTTAAATACAAGAAATCATACCACCAGGCGGATCATTTCATATATATATATATATACATGCATTGTATTTTAAATGAATCCCCTTCTCCTATTTTAACTGTTGTTGTTGTTGCTTATGTCACTTGATCGACAGTAACATCAGATCAAGGTCCACGAAATTCATCGCGGCTAAGGGAGCAATCAGAAAATATGCTATTGTATTTTTGAGAAGAAGTACATTTTTTAAAGAAGCGCAAAATTTTAATATATACCTACCCATTGTAACATGGTTTAATTTAAACAAAGCGAAAATAACAAAAGATAAAATTATTAATTATTAATATTTAATAATGTTATAAAATAATTCCTTCTTTTATTTATCTAAAAGGAGTTTTACTGCCTTATCTTTTGATTACGTATTATTTATAATCTATTATTAAGCTGTTTTTATACTTGATCAAAGCTAATTTTCTAGATGCGTTTGGAATTTTAAGAATGTTTCTTTTTTTAAAAAAAACAACCCATATAGGGAAAATTATTTTACCCTTCTTTATTCACACTTCGCCATTCAATAAAAAAGGAGCATAATTTATTTCAACAAACTATTTATAATACATCGATTATTCGATATTAAATTATAACTTTGCCCACAAAAAATTGTTAATATTATCCGCAATTTTTTTTCCTTTTTATGTTAAGATTATTATGCTTCTTTTGTGTAAAATATTTGCAAGAAAATTCAGTAATTAAAAATTAGCCTTGAAAGTTATTTTAGTTTGGTATTTTATTAATACTATTTTTTAAGACGAAGAGAGTTATATATATATATATATATATATATAATTCTTTAATGAAATTTACTCATATATTTCAAAATATTTTACAATGAGAAATTTTCTTCAAGTATCCGGGAATTATATGCTTTTTAATTTAAATTAATTATTACCTTCCCTAAAATATTTTAATATCCTTTCACCAGTTAATTAAGTATATTAATGAACTCTTGATTTTTCATTAGCGTGTTAAACACATTTTTATTATGTAGTTAGTTTGAGCAATGCCTCTATCATTTAGTATTACTATGCATCATTTTATTCATGGGATTTGCAAAGCTGTTAACTGAATTATAAAAAAAATAAATCAAAGCATTAATAACGTGTACTTTAGTTATAACTTTCGTTATTATCCGCGTTGTCTTCTTTAATAAAAAATAAAAATAAAAAAAGCTTGCACAAGAACAATTTAAAATTTAAAATGTAAACATTATTTAAAATAATTAATGGTTTTTGCAATAGTTCTTTTCTAAAACAAGTTTCTAAAGAGGTCTACAGTTGTTTTATGCATAAATATAAAACTTTTAGAATGTTAAATTATTTTGTGATAAAAGAATAGCTATTTATTTTTAATAATATTCTCTTATTCATTAAATAAAAATACAAACAAATTTATCAGATAACTGAAAAACACAGAATATATATATGCTGTAGTTTGTAAAAAATGCAACGTCGTGAAGGAATCATCAGAATTAAATGAGCTTTGCAGCAAATGTCAACTATAAGATGTTACATAAAATAGTAAAGTTTCAGAGCCACAACGCATGCGTGGCATGCGTAGCGCCCTCTGAACTGACGTTGAAAGCGTATAAATAGAGGGCTGTAGCGGGACGTTGAAAATAGTTAATGATTATTTGTTGGTGGTGCACGTTTAGTGAGACCTAAGTATGCCTCCACGACGAAATAAGAAGAAATCCCGTGCAGTAGGAGCTCGATTTTCTAGTAGTAAATTTTCTCGATTTTCTCGCAGTAGAGGAGCTCGTGTGCAGCGGAACAGTTCCACAGTGATGCGAGTTTGGAAGCAGTGGACCGACGAACACCGAACAACTCGAAAAACTGGTAGTGGATGATGGAAGGGGACGTCAGAGCGCGATGATCTTGCTCCGCATGGCGGTAAATGACTGTGTAACTTCCTCCGGGCAGTTGGCAGCACGTTGGTCTACTGCTAGAGGTGTAATAATGTCGGCTTCGTCAATTCGTCGATGTCTGCTGCACCGTGGATTGCGTGCAAGGGTGCCTTTATAAAGGATCTCCCTCACGGCAAACCATCGACGGCTGCGTCTGCAATGGGCTCATGAGCACAGTGCTTAGCAAGATGTATACTAATACAAATCGTTTGTGCATTAAATTTAATTTAATTCTGATGATTCCTTCATGGTGTTGCATTTTTTACAAACAGTAGTATAGATATATTAACATGTATAGATCATGTATTCGGCATTATCTGTATAAATTAACTTCAGTGTCGTACCTTAAAAGTTTTTGCTTGACAATATTAAATACATAGACATGCAAAATGTTAGTTATGTTGCAAGTACCGTTCATAGAGAATATACAAAGTACATATATGAGAAAAAGAACAGTTAAGTCTGAAATATTGCAATCATATTGTTAAGCATTTATTTACAACTGTAACTTTTTATAACCATCATAGGAGCATTTTATATTTCTTTCTCATAATTTTGTTTTGTTTCCAGGTTCTGTTTCTTTAGCTCTCTCTATTGTATTAATTTGCATAAAAAAATTAATGTGATTCTAGAAAATTTCAATACACCTTTTTTCATGTTAATTGAATATCAAATTTAAATATTAAATTTATGAAATTTAAATAATTTTTTTAATTTCATATTTAATAATAAATTAAATAAAAGTGAACTTTTCTGACTGTTTGCAGAAACTTAAAATTTTTCTCTTTATTAACCGAAGATAAAAAATATGAAAAAGTTATGCATAAGTAATTAAAATAAATAAATATTTTATATAACTGGAAAAACATGGATCACCCAATCTTAGTTGACTTTCCTCTTTCTTGTTAAAGCTCTCTCTCTCTCTTTATGATAAAGTATAACATTTGGAAGTATTCGGTGAACTTGTTGCTTAACTTCCAAACAACCTGCAATACAAACAACTCCTCCTGCTCCAACTCTTCAACCTACAATATAACCAACAGGTTTGCAATAAATGTTCATCAAAATAATTGCTTGAAATCTACTCTTAAGTATATATTTTTATTTTACTATTCCAACATCAATTAAAATTTGTTTTCTCACAAAAATATAACCAGCATATGTGAGAAAACACAAAATTTAGACCAATATCAAAGACTGCCATACGATTTTTTAAAAACTATACGGAGTAAAACAAATCATTGGTAATAGGAGTAAATAAATGTAAAATCTACTACCTTATTCTGACCCATTGCAATATTATACCATTTGAAATAGGCCAGATACGCCAGATTCTCAACACTTTCCATTTACAAAACATATTACATCATCGGAAAAATAATAGGTTTCATTAGTTTGAATTAAAACAAGCCATTTAATAATAAATCTACCATGAAAAGATGATGATATTTTTATCTTTGCAATATTTTGCATGGATAGGCACATTAAAAGCGTTGTAAAACAAAGATTTTTCTCCACTGTTTATTCAGCAAAACACAACCTTACAATTCATCTTTTCGAAACAGTAGCTCGTGTTTTTAGTTTATTTTCAAAAATAAAAATAGGTTCATTTATATGCAAATTGTGAATGAAATAATCTCACATTTACTAATTTTGCTTTGGCTACCATGGGTGTAATTTATTGCTCTCTGTGGTTTCTTCTCAGTAAATGTAATTAGGCAGAGATGTAGCAGAATCTCTTGACATTGAAATATATATCCGTGTAATCTTTTTTTCATTTCCGGAAATAATTTATAGTCAGAAAGAAGTTTCGATTGTAGCATAAACACGAACGAAATAAAGTGTGTAATATTAACCTTCGTTACTCCTTCATTGTGTAAATGTTTAGTATTTCTGACGGTTGAAACTCTTTATTTAATTAGTCACTGAGATTCTTCATAAAGTTACTTATCAAATTAGTAAACTTGTTAAAGATTCAATCATTTAATTATCTTAAGAGATAAACAAACATATATTGAAAGCCTGAATAGTTTGAATACTTAAGTAATTAAATACTTAAAATATTTGAGGAGATGAATGTACAAGAAAGCTTTTATATTTATCAATCATAAAAAGCTATTATTTCATTATCTTCTAAGCAGAAACATTAATAGAAATGATTTCTGTGTTCATATTTACATTACTGTTTGAACTATTGTAACTAATATATTAGTTACAATATACCAATTCAGTAAAAATTCCAATAAATAAATATTCAGTAAATGATGAAAATTAAAAGAAAATTATAGAACTTAATGATTGTTAAAACATATATTGAGAGTACATGCTTTATGTATGTAAGATATTAATCACGTTATTGGTGTCTCAATGTGCACGCCGCTTCCAGAAATACCACCGTCGTCCATGCTGCCATTAGTATAGATTTTTAATGCCGAATGAGGGATGCCATCAATTGTCTATGGAGCAACCTGTCAAGTAAATACTGGTACATCAGACCTTTTACACACCCTGGTTATTAGCTCAGTCTGGAAATGTATTCGATCAGAGTCTAATTTAAAATGTGGAAATGGCTTTAAGGAGTGAGGTTCAACATTACCAGAAAACAGGCCCATATCAACTGCCAAAGAAAAAGGGATATGTTTCTTTAATCGCCTGTCATTGATCCAAGAGTGGAGATAGGTAGACTTTCTGTGCTGGGCATTATAGCTAGATAACTTATTGTAATATTTTACCAGGCTATAACTACTTCTCATAGAAAGAGGTGGTAAATCACTCTCATACAAAAAAGTATGTGGTGAGAGGGTGTAACTGGATGGAATGAGCGATGTACAACGGGAGTATATACTCCTGGTAGGGTCACTCTAGATGTGAAGGCCATTCCATTATGTCCAGCTAAATTTAGCAGGTACTAGAGGCTAAGTCAGTCTTCTCTCTTTGGTGCCCCATGTCCTTGGATCAATTGAAGATGCTCATTTCTCATTACTATGAAACCAAATCAAATGAGATCATGCATAGAAGAGACTCCTGCATTTGGATTTTTCAGGGGAAAAAATAAAAGGAATAAATTTTGAAGATTAAAACTACAGCACAAACTTCAAAAGACATTGAATTACATTAAAAATAATTTTCTTTTTGTGTTAAGTAGGAAAATTCTAAATTTTTAAATGTCATAAAAATGCAAATTTTCGCTTAAGTATTCATTTAGATTTCTTTACCAGATTTATAAGTAAAATAGAACTACGAAAGCTTAGTTTTTATCTTCTGTTCATTTGAAATCTTTACTTATCTGTTTTAAAAGTATTATTTAAAACAAAAAATGGTGAGTGAATGATATTATTATCATTTAATCACCTATTTTTCTACGGCAAGTAAATAAACACCAAGTATTTCAACACAATATTGATTAACATTTGTAGCAACGATGAATTACAGGAAAAATATATTCCTATGCGTCTATAAGGAGAAATATGTTTAAATATGTGTGTTGTCAATAATTGAAACTATTTTTTTAAGTTAAAACACACAAAATAAGATCTCGCCAATTATAAATGAAATCATTCGAGTCCATAAATCAGCTTTAAGGATAAGAGAATAAGAATATTTAATCCTGATGGATGAAAAAAAAAAAATACAACTTTATATTTTTATATATATCTATATATATAAAGGAGAAAAGCGACTGACTGACTGACTGACTAATCACGAAATCTCTGGAACTATTCAACCTACAGACTTGAAATTTGGTAGATATGTTCCTTTGATAGAGAAAGGATCAGCTAAGAAAGGATTTTCCGAAATTCGAAACGCAAGGGGCGTTACGGGGGTTAAGGGCTTTAATAATAATTGTTTCCATGTTTAAACTACTTGATGTACAATCTTGAAATTGGGTAAGCGGATTCCTTTCAGAGAGTAGAGATCCGCTACAAAATGAGTTTGCTGAAAATCGACCCCCAAGTGGCGTTGCAGGGGCTTAGGGGGCGTTATAGATAATTATTTCCATTTTTAAACTATTTGACGCACTGTCTTTAAATTTGATATATATAGATTCCTTTCGTAGAATAATGATCAGTTACAAAACGGGTTTTGTGAAAACAGACTTCTAAGTGGCGTTGCGGGGGATTAAGGGGCGTAATAGATAAATATATCCGTTTTTAAACTACTTCACCTACCTGCTTGAAAATTGGTAGGTAAGTTTCTTTCCTGGAGTAAATATCCGCTACAAAATGGGTTTTGGAAAATTGACCCCCAAGGGGTGTTGCGGGGGCGGGGGGTTTTAAGGGGCGTTATAAATTCCTATTTTTAAGTTATTAGACATACAGTCTTGAAACTTAGTAAGCAGATTCCTCTCATAGGGTAGAGATACGCTAAAAATGGGTTTCGTGAAAATTGCCCCCAAGTGGCGTTGAGGGGTCTTAAGGGGCGTTATAGATAATTATTTCCATTTTCAAACTATTAGACGCACAGTCTTTATATTTGATAAAAAGATTTCTTTCTTAGAGTAGAGATTAGCTATAAGAAGGTTTTGTGAAAACAGACCTCTAAGTGGCGTTTCAGGGGAATAAGTGGCGTAAGAGGTAAATATTTTCGTTTTTAAACTATTTGACCTACCTGTTTGAAAATTGGTAGGAATGTTTCTTTCATGGAGTAAATATCCGCTACAAAACGGGTTTGGAGAAAATTGACCCCCAAGGGGTGTTGCGGGGGGTTAAGGGCAGATATAAATAATTATTTCTTTTTTTAAACTATTAGACTCACAGTCTTGAAATTTGGTTAGCAGATTCCTCTCATAGGATAGAAATACACTGCAAAATGTGTTTTGTGAAAATCGACCCCTAGGTGGTGTTGCGGGGGTTCAAGGGGCGTTATTGATAATTTTTTTGCATTTTTAATTAATTGGTCGCACAGTCTTCAAATTTTGCTAAGCAGATTCCTTTCATAGAGTGCAATTCCCCTACAAAATGGGTTTTGTGAAAACAGACCCAGAAGTGGCGTTGCGGGGGCTCAAGTGGCGTTATAGACAATTACCCCCATTTTTAAACTGTCAGACGTACAGTCTTAAAATTTGATAAGCAGATTCCTTTCGTAAAGTAGAGAACCGCTACAAAATGGGTTTCGCGAATATCAATTACCAAGTTCAATTTCGGGAGATTAAGAGGCGTAATCGATAAATATTTCCATTTTTAAACTACTTGATCATCCTGCTTGAAAATTGGTAGGCATGTTCTTTTCATGAAATAGAGTTCCTCTAACAAAGAGTAAAATGAAAATTGACCCCCAAAGATGTTTGCGAGGGGTCAAGAGGAGTTACAGAAAAAAATTCCTGTTTTTAATTGTTAGACCCATATACTTGAAATTTGTTAAGCATGTTTCTTTTGTTGAATAGGGATCCACTAAGAATAAATTTTAAGCAAATCAAGTTCTGGGGGGATGCAGGGGGTTACTGGGACGTATTGACAAAAAAATTACTTTTTTCGAGCTACAAGGACTATAATAATGAAATTTGGTTTGCATTTTTCTTTTGTTGAATTGAAATCCGCTAAGAGCGGTTATTTTGGAAAACGGCTCTCAATGGGATTACGGGGATATTTATAGTAAAACTTTTGCTTTTTTCTGTTAGATTTAGACTTGAAATTTGGCTTGCATGTTCAATTTACGGAGTAGAGATCCACCGAAAATTGGTTTTGCGGGAATCCACTTGGTTTTTGAGTTACGAAAGAGCAAACATCATTCTATGCTTCAATTTTAGAGATTTTTAGAAAATACAAATTAGATGAGTTCTGCCCTTTTTTTTTATCAACAGGTGACAGTTACAGGTATAAGTATATTTTTCAATTCAATCGATTTCTTAATGCTAGGACTTAGATATCAATAATTTATACATATATATAAGCAGTAAAAATTTATAAAACATCATGAAATACCCAGCGAAGCGGGCGGGAAACAGCTAGTATATATATATATACATACAGTACCTGAGAATTTTTTTTCTCAAAAAGTAACAAGATAATAAGTATACTTATGTTCCTTTAATTAGGTGAATTACTAGACTAATTATGCATACAGATTATATATGTACAAAGCCCCCATATATATATATATACTGGTTTATTTACGCAGATTAATTTTTTACTTGGTATTTCGCATTGGTAACTTAATTTTAGTACTTTTAGTATTATGATTATTTTTTTTTTGGTATTTCAGGAATGTTATTCTTATATTTTCTCTTTTCTCTTTCTTGCCCCTCAATGATATAGACAAATACAGGGAAAGGTTGGCTGATCTTAAAACTCTGTTTAACCCTCTAATATTAGTTCGTAAAGCTAAGATTTCCTGAAGCTATCTGATTTTTTTTATCTATTCTCTCCTATACTGTATTGTTATATTTCATTTTACTGCTTTGCTTTTTTAGATTTATGGCAAAATGTATATGATATATATATACATGGTGATTCACTATAGAACTGACAAACTGGTAGAGTGTGTAGCGGGTACATTGACGACTCAGAATCGCACAGGAAAGACCACCGTTACGAGCTATGGTGCAAAGAAGCAGGAAAAAAAAAGAACAGAAATAGCAACCCATTAATAGGAGAGAAAAGGGGCCGGTGGGTAGCCTAGTGGTTAGAACATCGGACTCCAAGACCAGAAGGTTCAATGCCCGATGCCACAAAGTACCCTTCGAGTACACACGGAGTACGTGCGTATTAAATCAGTGGGTCCGAAAGTCTTGTGGGTGAATTGTGGAGGTAGAAATAGGTGGTGTCACCATCTATCGAGTATGAACTGAGCCAAATCGTACTGTCACCTGCATGGTACTCAAACTAAAATCTAACGATAGGCGTACACCTAGTCCCTTGCCACTAGGAATTTCGTGGGCCTCGATCTGACCTAGTCAGACAGGTAGCGTTAGAAACACAAAATGACAGAAAATATTTTATTGAATTGTTCTACAACAGGAGCTAGAAATTGCGGTCAGAGTCGTCTGGTAGGTAAGAAAGAGACACTGCATGGAATTCTTTACGTTCTGGAAGATTCCTAGCATGTCACATATCCTCTCGACAGCAAAAATATTTGAGCGTTTCCTTCAACTGAAGGAACAAGTGTCTCTCACTAAATTCTTTATGTGAGCCAAGGAAAAGTTAATGCACTTTCGAAAACCTGTACAATCTCTCAATAAAACTCTTTCTGTCTCATTAATTTATCGATATTTCTGTTCTTTTTCTTTGCTTCTTTGCACCATATCTCGCAACTATGGCATTTGCGATCCTGCATTCTTATGTGATTTTGAGTCTTTTCTGTACCCCCTACCAGTTTGTCGGTCTGGTAGCGAATCCTCCTATATATATATATATATATAATCAAAATTTCTTTACAAGACAGAGATGAATAAACATCATTAAAATTGAAAAGAATTGAAATTGCAAGATAACCAGACAATAGAATTTAAAAGGAAATGTGAAATATTAAAATAATAGAGTTAAGTATAAAATACACTGGTGTGCAAAAATTAAGGACGAAGACGAAAAATTAGCATATCAGCTGAACGAAGAGGCAGAGCGGACAGAAAGACCAATCAGGAGATTAAGTGAGGTGATGTACGGTAGCACATGCGCAGATATGCAGGTAGACGTAATGGGGGAGTGTCTGAGTAGTAAAGCATGTTGTCGGTGTAAGATTAGTATTTCTGGCAAAGAGATTGCACACCGTATAGCAGTTAAAATCACACCGAGTTGCTGCCTCAGCGAGAAATGGCGAATAATCAATTTGTTAGACGGCATCTGGATGCTTTTACCCGAGGTCGAATCATGGGGAAGTTGGAGGAAGGTCGCAGTGTGACAAGTGTGGTTTCACAGAGTTCGGAATTGCTCACAGCATCGTTTCACGACTTTGGAGACAATTTCAAACTACAGGAACAGCTATCCGGGGTATCAGTAGGGGTCGTCCACGAGGAACCACACCCGCAGATGACCGGTATATTGCCTTACAGGCCAGAAGAAACAGGTGGCAGACAGCGAGAGAAATCGCTAGATACACGACACAGGCGACTGGACGACCGATATCGCGTTTTACCGTGGCCAGAAGACTGCACGGTGATGGTCTGTTTGCACGACGCCCTGTACGGTGTGTACCTCTAACGCCTGCCCATCGGAGAAGGCGTTCTCTGTGGTGCCGGGAATACCGGAATTGGAGAGACAATGAATGGGGACGAGTACTCTTTACAGATGAGAGCAGATTCAGTCTGAGTAGCGATTCTCATCGCATACTCATCTGGAGAGAGCGGGGAAGCCGCAATCATCCCTCGAACATCATTGAAAGGGACAGTATGGAGGTGGCGGTATTCTCGTTTGGGGAGGCATCATGCTTGGTAGTCGTACAGACCTTCACATCTTCGACGCAGGTTCAGTCAACGGGACCCGTTATTGTAACGAGATTCTTCTTCCATATGTGCGTCTTTTTAGAGGCGCTATGGGTCCGCAGTTCCTTTTCATGGACGACAATGCACCATGTCATCGCACAGTAGCTGCCGAACAGCTCTTAGAGAGTGAGGATATTGAACGTATGGATTGGCCGGCACGATCTCCGGATCTCAATCCCATCGAGCATGTATGGGATTTTCTAGGCAGACGCTTGGCAGCTCGTACTACCAGTAACGATTCCGGAGCTTTGATTGGCGCTGCAAGACGAATGGGCAGCAATGCCTCAACAACTCATTGACACCCTCATTCTCAGCATGGGCAGACGCTGTGAAACCTGCCTAGCAGTCAGGGGAGATCATATCCCCTACTAAAGACCGGATATTTCTTGCTGGACACCCATCACAGGGATGTTTCGGCCTTCAGTCGCATTGCGCTCCATGCTACTTTTTCAATAAAGCTTCTTTTTATCCTCTGATTTCTCTTTTAGTAAGTGTTGCTTACATTACTCATGTCCTTACGTATTGGGGATCTTACGGTATTAAATGTGTTGATTTGGAATGCTTTTGTACAAAGTTATATTGAAAAAACCGTCTCGTCCTTAATTTTTGCACACCAGTGT
>BMAO01001356.1:0-111643 GCA_019973975.1 Trichonephila clavata | reverse complement strand
AATGGAATCCATGGAGTTATTACAGCCGCAATGTGTATAATATTCATTCCTATTTATCTCAAATTTAAGAACCTGTTTTATTAAATTTTAGAAAACTGGCATATAAATAAAGGTAAAAACGTAATAAATTATCACACACAATTCTAAAAACAAAAACGTATCAAAACTTAACTGTTTAAAATTATTGAAATCTAAATTGAAGGATACGTATCGAGAAAGATTTGCATATCGTTGATTTTTTTAAAATTACTCCGAAGTAGAAATTATGTGAATGTTTTTTCCCTATTAATTTAACATATTATTTGTGCAATGCCTTTTTTTCTATTCTAAATTTAACGTTACAGTTGCAAGTATTTGCAATTCATATAAGTGCCATTTTTTTAAAAAAAAAGTTGGAATTAATACTGGTTTGCAGTACTCATTGAACTACAATAAGACTACGCAGAAAAAATAAAAAAATTTTACTTTGTACGTTTTTTTTAAAAAAATTATGTTTCTTTTATTTTCCCTTTAGTTTTTACCTGAAAAGAAGCAAATAAAAAACACGATTTCAAATCTCACCACTGGGAGGTTTTCAACATTACTTTGGTTATTGTTCTAACAAAAATATTTGTTTGATACAAAAAGAAAAAGAAAAATTAAAAAGGGAAAAAAATTATTAACAAAAAAATTATAGATGAATAGAAAGTTTCAAATATTTGGCTTCTTGAATTACCACTATTTTTTAAAATATAAAATGAAAACACAGCCCAATTAGAATTACGATATAGGAAATGAAAAAATGAAATAAATTTACTCAAGGGAGATGGGTTCAGAAATAATTGAAGTATAAGTGATTAGTTTATGATTACACGTTTTTTCGTATAGGTTAGAGATGGCAGAATACAGCGTATATAAAAAAACAGACTCTTTTCAAACAAAGTATTCCCTTGATTTGATCTATATAATCCTTGACAAATCTTACTTGTGATATATAAAAGCTTTCCCCCTCTTCGTTCAAATTAGAAATCCGAATATTTAATTTCGAACTGACTTTTGGGGGTTGCGTTGAAGTGGTTTTCGAAGTACAGCCAGTTCTTTGCCTTTCATAGGCAACATGTGCAACAGCTGTGTATGGAAGGGGTCTTCAACCTTTTACACTCCAGGGCCATATCAATGAATCCACAATAGCCCGCGGGTCACATCAAAAGATTTACAATGATTCGAGGGCCACACGACTGTTAAAAATAATATAGTCAGGAAATTTAAAAGAGAAAGGGAGGTTTGTTTTACAAGACTGTAATTGATTCTAAGGGAAAAGATGGTGTTACAGATTTGTACATATATTTGGGTTTCAAAAATGTTAAATGGAAGTCAAGTTAAAAGAGACTTTGCGTGTTCAAGATAAAAATCAACTTTCTGTTCTGAAAACTTCCGATATTTTTGCATAGCTAGATTTTTATATTTAAAATTATTTGATACAATGAAATTTTTGAAAAATTCGTCATTTTAAAGAAATTTTATCAGAAATAAATATGAAGCACATCACAAAAATGTTTTAAATATGAAGAATAAAAAATGGCGTATTTTTTACAGCAAAATTCAGACAAGGCCTTTTTGTTCTGGAAATTGCGTAAGATTCAAATGAACGACCACTAAAACGCCTTCAAAGCGGACCATTCGTTGCCCACGGGTTGGAGACCCCTACTGTACGGCAATTCTTAACGGATACTTTGTATGGAGCATCTATCCAAAATTATTGCCTAAAGTGTTGAACTGTATAATAAACGTTATCCTTACATTTTCCGCAGCACATGATGTTTTATATTGTTTGATGTGAGCCTCTTGAAAAATTTGTACTTATGAGTACAGTAGTTATTTTAGTCATAACTTGTATCTAATAGCAATCAGTTTAACATAAACCTCTCTCGACACACTTGACACCGGGAAAAAAAATCAGGGGAAAAGTTCAATCACACTATCTTCAGCCACGCCATGTAATATCAAAATTGGAGCATTTTTCTATCTGAAAAAAAGTTCCAACTTGAGTTCTTATTTTTTAAGACCACGCAAACGCAGAGAAACCAAGAAATAAATTTCTTTCCTAATGAATTAGTTACAGAAATAAATATGGCAAATCAAGAGCCATGTGAAATTACAAATATTCATGATGGTTGCGTATGCATGTGCATTTTGAACTGAAGACAAGTTGACCATTCCGCAGAACTCTAATCAACGATATTTTTTCTGAGGATTTCAATCCATGGTATCAAATTCAGCCTTCAACACACGTAAAATATTCGCTAAGTTAAGATACTACAGACGCACTATACATGCAAGACCGAATTTAGTACCGCACGCGAATTAATTCAAAGACCCTTGAATTCATCCTTACGCTTATATCCGTATCTGAATTGGAACTTATGCATGTATTAGGCTTGAGTTTTTCCTTGAGCCATAAATTTTCGCTATCGTGCAAATAATCACTTGACGGCCAGAGCTCGGAGTGCGCCAAAAAAAAAGTGCCCTGCATGATTTAGTGCTGAGTTAGCATAATTTTTTGTATTGCATGTTTCTTTTTTTGTGATTTGCAGTTGTTGCTCTTGGTGGAAGTGATACAAATCAGATCTCTCATGGGGAGCAATCAAAGGTGAGGTTGAGAACGAAATTTTTTCAGTGTGCAGTTCTCTTTTTCAAAAGCCATCAAACTGTATGCAAAAATAAAAAAAAGGATAGCCCCAACTGTGAGACGAATTTTCACGAGTTCGAAAAAAAATATTATCGTACAACAAGAATGGTACTTTTATTTATCCGATGTGGGGCAGGAAACAAAGAAAACAGGTCACAACCTTTCCCAAAAAAATTTTAAATTTACAGCCTTCATAAACCAGGATGATCTTGAATGGTCGTCAAGGAACAACGGCGTTCGAAAGGATTCTTTTGAAATTCCATTGTTTTGTTAATACTCACCTTCAGAATACCAGAAGAGATACCGCCCTCTGTGACCTTTTAAGACAAATGGAAATTGTTGGTGTAATATCAGATACATAATGTTACGAGTTTGTTGTGTACGATGTGTTGAAAATCTTATAATTGTTGTCATTTTTCATTGGAACAAAGTGCCGTGCAAAATAACAGAAGATACTATTTTGCTTTTGTTTTCTGGAGTCGTTTGCTTTCATACGATTTATCGCTTAAGTGAAATAGAAGTAGGTACTTTAAGATAAATAGAAAAGATCTAAAGTTAAGATTAGACATAGAAACTAAAATTGTATAGTTTAGATGAAAAACATTCAATATTACTCAAAGTAATATTGTTTCAAAAGCTTTACATCAATCTAAAAAATTTTTAAGCACTCACTCACTCCTCACAATTTTAGGAATTATTAGATCTATACAGACTTGAAATTTGGCAGGTATGTCCCTTTCATGGATTAGAGATCCGCTGAGAACGGATCGCGAAAATTGACCCAAAAGGGGAGTCGAGGCGTTATAGCCAAATATTCTATTTCGAACTACTAGACTTACACTAATGAAGTTTGGTATGCATGTTTCTTTTGTTAAGTTGAAATCCGGTTAAAACAGGGTACTTGCGGGGCACGTTGATAAAAAAAACCCGTCCTTGAACTATTAGACATAGCCCTGAAATTTGGCAAGCATATTTATTTTGTTTAATAGAGATCTACTAAAAATGGGTTTTGGGGAATTCCACTATGGGGAAGAGGGTACAAAAGCTATTTCAATTTGAAAAATTCAGATCCTGTCCTTTTTAAATCAAGAAGTAAAGTTAATAACAATTTTTTTCAATAAATCGAAAGTTTAATGCTAAGATTTAGATATCAGTAAAGTACTTATGAACAGTACATATTCATATATCATCATGAAATATCCAGCAAAACGGGCGGACAGGTAGCGGCTCTAGTTTAATATATTATATGGACTTTTTTGAATCACAAATTGGGGGAAATTAAAGAAATTCAGAATTAAATTAAAAAGAAATAATCAAGGAATTCAGAACTAAATTTAAAAAATAATCAAAAAATTTAGAAAAAAATAAAAAACTTATTAAATATTGTATAAATTGAAAATACCTCACTAATTTTATCAACAGTTATCTGCATAAGGAATTTCTACATTGTATGGATTAAATTATTATTTGTAGATTAATAGTTGCTATTATTAAGGAATATACAGAAAATATTCATATTTCCAAGTGTTACCTACTTTTAATTTCCAACATATTCAACTCATAATGGCATAACAGTAGCTCATAAAAATAATACACTGCAATAGTTTTATTTTTACCTTAGTATTACAGTGTAGACAAATACAAAAGTATTCTTAATATGCACTCAATTTTTTACCTGACTTAATTTACTTGCAATTAATTGTTTATAGTTATTTCAGTAAAATAATTTTATACTTATTACTATGCTACAGTTTGGGCCAGTAATATTATAATGGAATCCTGAATCTGTCAATAACGTTTATTGATCACTAATTCATCGTGATCTGGGCATTTTTGGGTGCATCTCTAGATAAGTTACCTTTCTTATAATGGATTTAGAGCTTATGTTCATTATTTTCAATGGACTAAATTCATGTGACGTCACAATCTCACATGATAATTTTAAACCACGTGTTCTTAGCCAATCAAGTTCAAAAACTCACGTGACGTCATAGTCACGATAAATGCAATTATCTATTTTCAGCAAATCAGTTCATGCACTTCGTTGTTGCCAAATTACGCTTTTTACATAAACTTTTTTTTTAAAAAAAATTTATATTTGTCACTTTATTTAAAAGTACCTATATAAAACAAGACTTTTTTTCTTTAATTTTAAAATCTTTTTGCAGAAATTTCTTTTTATAACTCTTGTGAGCATCTTTACCCAACTATGTAATTTTACCTAAGTATTACAAATAGAATAAAAAGTACGAGCTAGTTTATGGTCCGTTTTGAATTCAATGTAGAACACGTGTTTATATTATCATGTGACCATCATGAATTTAGTCCATTGGATTTCGCTCAGTATTTTGAATAAAAAGAAAGGGTGAAGGCTGGCTATAGTTACACAAAACTGGTTACCCCCCCCCCCTTACCTTTAACATACTATAAAAAGTTGTCCTAAATCATTTTTCATAATGCAGCAGCATCTGCAGTTTCAAATATCTGTGATTATTTTATCTTTTGTGTTCACAAATCGCTTCTGTATCTCTAATAGACAGAATAGTATAGCATCATGGCGAGTGAGGAGATTTTATTTATTTCATGTTGATGCAATCTATTTCAAGGTGTTGAATGGAGAAGGCATATTTTGTTGCAGGTAATCAATTTCTTTTCTTCATTAAGACATTATACGCGCACGAGAGATTAACAACAAGAACTCACACATAACTAACGACGATTAACACAATCGCATAGCAGCTACAATAAGCAGCACAGCGATATTTCACATTATGAAGGTAAGACAAAGAGCAGGATTTCCAGTACCTTGGATATACCAGCATACCCAGTACCAGCATATTCACTTGGTTGTGATAAGTTTACTCATTGTTTTTTGGCTGTCACAACCAATTCTCTATATCAGCCACACACCCACAGCTCACTCTTTATTATTTCAATTCATTTTGGGGCCTCGATTTAGAAGGCAACAAACCTCACTGGGTTCTGAAAATCAGCTATATCAAAGGTTTTCAAAAAGTTGGAATCAGAACCCATAGTCCTTCTCTAGAAGACGTAACTGCGGTTCAAGCACAATTTTCGCAAGAGCGTGGTCGGCGTCGTCTCCGACGAATTGTATGACGGAACAGGAACTACTGAATCGTCAACCAAGGCTCTTCCGAAAAGATTTCAGCTCGGAGCATGCGCAGAGAAATGCATAGTCGGGTGCCTGTGAGAAAACCATTTCATTTCTGCCTGAAATGCAATGGTGTCGAGAAAGAAGAAACCAGAAAACTGAGGATTAGGAAAGGGTAATGAGGTCGAATTGAATCAAGCTACACCTTATTTTGTACTGATAGAAAACTTCGAATCTGGTGAGAACCCCAACGAAAGCATGAATCTATCTTGCCCTACTCGCACTGTGCAAGGGTCTAGTGGAAGGTATCATGATATGGTGCAAGTTCTGATGGCATGGAAGTGGTGCCCTGGTGTTCCTTGATGTCGAGATATCTAGATATACAGGCAGATCAAGTGCACAATACAACGTTGCATTTTTACTACAATGGTGACTGCATGGATGATAATGCAATTATACTTAGTGCCAGAAGTGTTCGAAATTGTCTCCCTGAACATCTGACTTTCAGCTCCTTCCCTGGCCACCCCACCGCCCGAATCTTAACCTATAGAAAATGTGTTTGGTATGGTGGAAAGTCGTATCTGACATCAATCTCCTTTTCATGCAAATTTACAAAACATAAAAATCTGAATTGCCAATGGGTGGTATTATCTAGTCGTAAATGCACTTCAGAAGCATGTAGGCTCGATGCCGAAGCAAATCAGAGCAGTTATCCGTGCATAAAATGGTCCAATGAAATATTAATCTTGAGTTTCTAATTCGTTGACCAGCGTGTGTAAATATTACATTTCTCCTGCAAGAGAGAGTTGAGAGATATATTAACGTGGCTTTAAAAGTAATATGAAGGCTACTGGTGACGGATCGTGTAAAATTGAATCTCGGTCAAGTGACGAGGATGGCACCAGAGCTGGCACCACCCCCTTTCTTAATTACCAAACCACACCAAGGGAGGACATTGAGACTTGACAGATTTAACGTGCATTGGCTACACGGCGGGTCTTCAGTGGCATGAGGCTCGAACTCAGCCACAAGCTCGTGACCATCGTGACTACCACGGTTACATTTCTTCTGAAAAAGGAGGAGGCAGTTATGGTGTGCAATATCAAAGAAAACCCCAGATTAGTTTTAAGTAGAAAATTTCGCGAGACAGCCCGTTGCGAATAGTAAAAGTTTTCAATTGGAAACCGGGAGTTAGAAAATATATTTTTAAAGAAATGTATGCTTTAAATATATATATTAAACTGTTAATTTTAAGGTAACTGATTACGTTCAGAATCGATATTTTGAAAAAACGCGTATAAATTAATATATTTTTGATATTTAGTGTCAGTTGAACATATATAATTGTTTTAAATTTATTATTACGAGAAATAATAATTTAAATGCAGTTTTTTGGCAAAAATGAAGAACGTGAATGACATACTTTCAAAATATACTTTAATAAAAAAATGCATCTATAATAATATTTTGCCTATATATATTGCTTACACTTCTGTGCAGAGTTTAAACCATGATTTTTTTTAAAAAATTACATTTTAAGAGTTATGATAAATTGAAATAATAACCGGTTTTTTTATTAAAATTTCTCTACCACGATATAATAAAATATAAATAAGTCTAACTCTAAATTATGTTTTTCAAAAATCTTATTTCAGGCCCTACACCTAAGTCTCACTGTATCCAGTCACAATATTATTATAGAAGCATTTTTCATTAAAGGGGAATGCTTTGTAAATATGATTTTTCAGTTTTTTGCCAAACAATTGCAGTTAAATATTTTTTTTACTTGTAATAATTTTCTTAACACAATTTTACAAGTATATTCTGATTTAAGGGACACTAAACACCAAAAAAGAAATTCATTTATACGCATTTTCAAAATCTCGGTTCTGTATAAACGTAGTCAGTCACGTGGATTTTTTTTTTTTTTTTAGAAAAATAAATTATACAATGCTTTTTAATACTAATTATGCTTATTTGATGAAATTTAAAATAAATAATAATGAAAAAGAAATCTTACACATTTTTTTGCAAAACTTCCTTTATTCAAATTTTAAAAGATACTTTTATTTTTAAAAAAATCCTCTATTACCATAAATGGTATTAAATTCTATCATCACCAGTTTATCTCTTGTTATGCCTTGCTGGAAAAAAAAACTAATTCGGACCTCCCACGAAAGAACATCCAAATTAAAATGAATTTTACCATTTTTTGTATAATTTAAACACAAGATCTTACAAGTTGGTTTTTCCACGAACTATAACACGAGGAATCTATGTTATTTAGAGAGTTATACGCTCATTATCTTGCAGATGAGCCCAGATGTTGCTTACACAGGCGCAATTATCTCATTCAACTGTATGCCACAATTACAACAACAAGGTTCTTAATCATCAAGTTAAAGCCTGACTTGTTAGTCACGTTTTTATTACAATGAAAAGAGTCTCTTGTCGCCCATTACGGCGGAATCGCCCGATGGAATAGATGACAGTAATTGTAATTGAAGCAATTGGTTCTTCTTAATCGAGGAGGGACGGAAATGCTCACACAAGAGCCTCTTCTCGAGTATAAAAGTATTTTTTGAAAACAAAAAATGGAGGTCACAAAAGAAATAGCATTAAACGACTGGAATATGATTCTTCAAATATGCATAAACACTGATGACAGAGAAATCGTTGAAGGTAAAAAATTAGCGATAACACAAAATCTCTAAGTCAGATTAAAGAAATACAGTAGAACCTGTTTTTGTGCTGTCCTTTTTTATGCGATTTGTTTTATGTGATTTTATTTGTGAAATTTTTTTCATGCGGTATATGAATTTCAAAGGCTTTGGCGCCACTGCAATGTTTCCTATTAATGTACATATATACACTTCAAGACGCTCTGTTAATTTGTTATAAATAGTCTCCCGACATTGCAAGTTCAGTTGTTTTCTCTCAACGCGCCAGCGGCCCGCGCTTGATTGAAAACGACGAGTAGCTGAACAGTGCGATGTTAATATTCACTCATTCAATCACTTGATTTAAAAAGAAACTTTCAATGACAGTGACATTATCAATAATTTGATAGATTATGAGGATGGACAAGAACCGGATTCTTTGAGAGCAGCTAAAATTTATGTAGGGATCCAGCTTACCAACAAATTGGAAAAGAATTTTCTTAAAACAGATACCAATTCCGAAAAGAGTCTAAAATTTTAAAAAGAGCTTCGATCCTGCATACTTGGTTAACGTGACGTTTACAAGCAACTGACCAACCGACCTTTGTCTCAAAAACTTATCACTTACTTTATGGTACCAAAAAATATATTGATTGAAATTGTATCTTCAAAAGACGAACGCGATTTTGAACTAATTCATCATACGAAGATGCACGCTTTGGATTATGATGAGTAACAGTTAATTATGTATGTGCATTTTGAAAACTTTTCCATGAAACAAAATGTATTTAAAATGATTCTTTGTGTAGTTTAATTATTTTGGTATGGAACTTTCTCATAAATTTCATAAATAATCGACGTATTTTTTAAGTGCGACTTATTTTATGCGGTCCCTCTCCTCCGCATAAAAAAAATATTTATGTAGCATGTAGACAAAGTTGTTTGTTATAGGTAAGCATTTATGAAATTTTCAAATATTTTTTGTGCGGTTTATTTTTATGCGGTCCTTATCTACCGCATAAAAACAGGTTTTACTGGATTAAAATTTATTTTTGAAAAAATTCTGGTAATCCTATCTGAAGGCTTATTAGATTTATTTGATAAAACTCAAAAGTTCTTTCATAAAAACTCCTGTTGGGTAAGCCTCAAAGACATCTTAAGATTTCTTCAGATCTTTGAGCTCCTATGAAAAAGTAGGCGACACTCTTGAAAGCTTTTTCAGTAGACAGCAAATAGCAGTGGTCCCTTACCCCGTGTTCGCGAACCGGTCCGTGAATCAAATGTTACCGGGCCACCCAAGGAACATTAAATTATTTCCATTTTATTTACTGTGGTGTATTTCTCTCGGGTTTGTACGATTTTCCATAGAAATCACTTTATATTCCATGTAAAATCCCTTTATATTCCTTTCTTATGGCACTGTATTTTACTCTGAGGGCATATTTGTATCCAATTAAATTAAAATTATTAAATAAAAATAATCCAAAATATAAACATTCAACACCCCCTCCCCTCTTCAGTGGCCGCTTTAAGATTATCAAACGTTGACCGGTTCGTGGCAATAAAAAGGTTGGTTAGCACTGGTAATTTAACATACTTTGTCAAATACTGGTATAAATGGTATCCTGTAACAACTCACAACCTCAAAAACCTAGACACAAACCGACTGCAACTTTTAGACTAAATGATGGTTCATTGTGACACAGGCTTAGGATTATACACAGAAAAGTCACATTAACACAGTATTTACATTGTTGTCAGTTGTAATTCCCAGTTTTTCAGAGAATATGTCCAGAAATAATATTTGAAAGCCTAGGCAGTTGCCGCTATTGGCTAACCACCGGACATGACTTTTTTGGAGTATACCTTTACTGGCTTGACCTGGCTGCTGACGAGGCCTGCCCGCTTTGCGGCCATGCCTGAATGGATGGCGACTGCCTGCTCCAATGCACTGGACACGATAAATACCCGTCTGACGACGTCGTCAGTCGGTACAGGGAGGTTCGACGTCAAATGTGGCCAAGGAGTCAATCATAAATAAATACAATTGTTGGATAAATAAATTAATATAATTTGATGATTGAACTTATTTGCATCATAATCATATTCAGGCGGAATCGAGAACGAGACGAGGTCCAAGGCCTAGTTGCCCATTGCCTTAAAACGTCCCCGTTTGTAATGTTTCAATTTATTAATTGAATGATTTTTTAGCCATATCTCAATTTTTAAGCACAATATGTCCCACTAGGATTTGGTGCCAAAAAAATTCAAACCAACCAAATTTGGAACATTTGCTCTTACTTCCTCAAATACAAAGAATTGTTCTTTGGGAAAAAAAGATCTGTAGAGAAATAATCATTATTTTAAAAAATGCACAAACAGGGAAAACACATCCTACAATTATAACTAATATTTTTGGAGGGAACGGGATTTGGGGATTTCGGGAAATACACGATAACCTTTTCTTTTATACATGTAATATAGCAGAAATTTCAAACTTTGAAATATAAAAAAAGAAAAGAAAAAATATATGCTTCATGTACTATAACTAAATAAGAAAATTTGAAGTGTGCATCCCTTCCTTAACGAATGTTTAAAATATGTCAAGGACTTTTGGGAGATCCTAAGTACCAAGTATTTGCTAAAGGGAAAAAAAAACTAAATTATGTGCTAGAGCGACATCTAAAAAGAAATGATGACATTGAACATTTTACCATGCAAATTAAATTCGATAAGGCATGTTTTTGTTCGCACAACCCCTGTTTTCTCAAATAAAAAGTTCAGTCATTCATTTGCTGTTCATCCTTTATGGAAAATTTAGTTGAATGGTTGTTTAATTCTATGATATACATTTATTTGAACTCTGTTTATAGAATTTTAATAATGAATCCCTAGAAATCATGATTATATAATTAAATTAGTCTTGAATACAAAAGGCTGTCTCAGAAGTAATATGCACATATAAGCTATGAGCTACAGGGATTTTAAGTTCTGAAAATAAAATAGCTATCATTTTTGCAAACGTGAATGCTTCTACAAATAGACTTTATCTCTTTTAAATTGATTCTAAAAATGAAAGCTTTTATTTACCATATCATAAAAGTAATCTCTCTCAAAATCAGTGTAGCACACAAGAATTTTTCAAGGGGGGGGGGGCGAAAGTCCACCATTCTCGTATCAAACCCCAAAACGCCGCCAAATATATTCCTTTGATTTTATCGAGTGTTGGCAAGAAAAAACAGAGGTAAAAATAAATTATTTATTACTAGGAGGGTGGAGTGGGGGGTACTCCCTACCCACCTAACCGGACCAACGCCCATTGTACAACTTATGCAACTATTCATGCTCATTGCTCTAACTGTAAAACTGTAACTTACATGTATTACATACTTCTAATTTGCAATACATCCTCACGTTTTACATCTTTCACTATTTTTGCACGTTCATGGAAAGCCTCACATCATCATTAATGCAAATTTATTCAAACTGTGGTTATTTATAAATAAATTTATTACAGCATCACGAAAAACTTTTTTTGATATAGAGAGAAATAACTAGCATTAATTAAAAAATTACAAATATTTTACGCACTATATACAAAGAATATTAATCATCATCAACAACAACAACAAATCACGGACGGTACGGGGAGGGCAAACTCCCTGGCTCCCCCTTGTATGCGCCACTGCTCAAGATCGATTCCGAAAATATTAAAAAATCGCCCTATGTATGAATGTAATTCATTCATCTTTTCAGACAAATTTTTCTGACAAGACTTAAATTAAAAATGAGTATTGCTCATGATTTTCTCTTATTTCCCTACGAAAAATATTTGTACTACGATAAACATTTCGCAAGAAATACGGATTCCTCTATCAACTCCCAATTTTCGTAGTTGTTGAAGAAATGTGAATAATAGTTTAGTTGAAATTTAGTAATACTTTCATCTTCACAAACATGTCATTTCTACGTCTAACATTCATTAAATTATGTATTGAGATTTTCGTTTGCATGACCCAAGTAAAAATATAATTTTTTTAAAAACTAATTCAGAATAAAGAGTATTGGTAAAAAGATTATATGGGTACAGTAAATCAAAGATTTTGTAAATCAAGAACTGCAAAACACATTTTGCTTGAATTGAGAATATGAGGGATTTGGAAAATGCTTTTTCTGTTTGAAATTATAAAAACAGCATCCCACTGAAATAATTTTCTGTGTTAAGGCTACACAATACCTTATAAGTGCCACATTAAAAATTCACGTTTGTTTTCTCTTGAAGACTTTTTAACTTGTAATGGTCATGAGCCTGCCAAGAATTCGCATAAATAATTGTTAGTTTATCCACCTAACGAAATTTAATCGTTCCTTTTAACACTTCCAAATTATGTAATCAGCGTTTTTTGATTTAGTGGTTATGTAATTCACCTCGTACGATATTTATCAGCCACTCAGAGCGCTTTTCGAGAAAGTCATGATTTTTGGAACTTCCGGTTGGTATTTTGTACAAATGCTAGAATTTTTCTAGAAGATTTGCGCCGCTTATTTTAACTGTCATCTAACCATGCATCTATCTTGTTTTTGTGCTCTGTGTCGTCTCGTACATGTAATAAAAATGGATTGCTATTCTACAAAATGTGTCCACATCAATCCAATCAAAATTACTGCATCCAAGCATAATAAAAGATACCAATAATTAGTAATTAATGTATAACGCCACTCAGGAAGTCACGACTATATATATATATATATATATTGCACTTTTCGACGGCGTACCTAGTTAAGAAGCTTGAACCTAATTTTTAAATATGATGTTCAACTGATTTTAAATATGTTTGAAGTTTTTTGAGTGTTATCAGCCTAAAATCCTATGCCCTAATAAACTTGAAATGTGTTTTTATTACTTATTTTTGTCGTTACAATTTTTTTTTCTATTCCCTGTGATTTTTTTCCTATTTAAGATAGTTTTGAAATTTTTTGTAATTTGATATGCCAAGACAAACCAAGAGTAACCAAGGCAAACAAAGTTCCCTAGTCCAGAGTTGCAGGGAGCTGCTGAGCAGAATTCCGACAAAGGTTGTCTTCCAGTGGGTGCTTTCCCATTGTGGGCTTTGGGAAAATGAAATGGCGGACCTTTTAGCAAAAAAGATGCACGGATATTCTCCAAAGATCTACTAGACCTGCTTCTTCACTCAGCAAAACTTGAAATTGTTAAAATGTATAAAAAATTGTTTTCGAGATGCTGCCCAGTGCTGCCAAAAATAAATCATGGGGGGTGCTATTCAAATTTAATTGTGTCTCGAACTCTTCTCGTGCTGCTGCTGTGGCTGAGTTTAGATTATTGACTGGACATGACTGCCTTTGCGCTCATTTGTTTCGTTTTAACCTGACTGACTCCCTTTGTGTTATGTGTACTTCTGGACAAGTCATGGACGATGCTCATCTTGGCATGTGCATCTTGGCACTTAAGAGTTTGGACTGTGTTGCAAAGAAATATTGGAGAGTTCATTGCCTAATGACCTGATGGTCAATGGTCAGGCATTTGATAAATAAATAATACTTTGATATGCATGTGCTATAATAGTTAGCATAGATTAAGTTTGAAAGTACAAGTTTACTATATGAAAATATTAAAACTTGACAAAATAATTTTATCTTCAAAAATAATTATTTCAAAATTCAAGAAAGTAAGAAATTGGAAAATCTTGTAGAAACTTTTGATTTCAATAATCCAAGAAATAATTTTAAAAAAAGAAACAAAACTTTAAAAATTTCTAATTTGGTTTTTTTTTTTTTTTTTTTTTGAAGTAATAGCTTGCCAAACAACTTTTTTTTTCAGAATAAATTTAATAATACAGTCAGAAAAAAAATCATTTTAATTACTTTTAAAATTACTTTTTAAATAAAAATTGATTTTGAAAAAGAGTTACGTGCACAGCATTTACTTTTGTTGGTTATATAAAAGAAGAAAACATTTACAACTGAAAAACTTCAGTAAAGTAGTAGAAAAATAATGTATTTTCAAAACCCCGAAATTCATTGATAGATTGTTTTATAAACGTCGCACTTAGAAACAACAAAATGGCTATAAGAGATGACGTATGTAATTTTGAACCACAAATAAAGACACGGGGAATACATTGGAGTTGTCACTCTACTAAACTCCATAATACGTTAATTTGAGAAAATTAAATTCATTCACCTTCACTGAGTACGCAACGAAGCAGCACGACGACCGAGGCGACGAACCTGGTAACTTTGAACCAAAATCAAATGACAAGCACGACACTCGAGTTGATACCTTACTTTCCAGGCTTTTCACACGATGCCTTGAAGATTTGGGATTCAAATAGATTGAACATATACCAACCTCGCAACAAGATGGGTTCAATAGAATTCTAAGCTAAACTCAGTGGCGCAACAGCCTATAGAGGGGGAAGGCCTTCAGTATCCATCTCAATTTTTTGAACTTGGGCACTGAGGTGCACGAGCTGATGTTCCGGTCAGGTGGTCAGTCTAATGTGAAACCTTCAGTGTTTAGTTCCTAAGCACGCTTGATATTCATTTATCGACCCACTGAAGCGATGTAAAGGTGAACAGACTTCACCCAGCCGGGGTTTCCACTCCGGACCTATGGCGTGGAAGCGCGATACTCTACCAGTCAGCCACTGGCTTCTTAATAGAATTCGGTTTCGCTTAAATATCACCAGCTACGAGTTTGAACCGAAATAAGTTCATGGAATGTTGTTTTACTTGCTTAAACAAACACTGCCAAAACGCAGCCCATTTGAAAAGAAAAAAAAACTTGTCTAAAATATTTACATGAATATTTCGATACTTCAAAGACATTCAGTAAAAAATTGTGTAATGCCTAATCCTCAATAATATAAGTCTGTATTTTGTAATTTTATCATCCTTCTTGAAACTTTTCCAATTGATTTGTATTGTGATTTTTGCAAAAAAAAAATTCAACTTTACCTCATTTACGAATATATTTCATAACATAATAGTAGAGAAAAAAAAATTGATTTTCGCTTAAAATTCTTTCAAAACAAAAATAAACCAGTAATCCTTATTACAAGTACCTACCTTATAATAAAAAGCAAAATTTCTCCATAATTCAACAGATTTAAAAAAAATTCTTTTTTATAATACGTCTTCACACACTTAAAAACAAAAGTAAAAGATGAAGTGATATTTGCACACACTTTGAACTCTCCAGATGGTTTTCTTAGCTACGACCTTGAAAGTTAAAGGTATAGTTTAAATGAATCGTTTACTTTATCTCCCCTTCCCCCAACTTTGGTAAAAGTTGTATTTTACTTGCGAAGCATAAAATTTGTTCTATACACAGTGCATGCTTCTCTTTTTCTGAAATTATTTAGATATTTGGAATATCTATGTTAGTAAAAAAAATACTGAATTCCACTTTGAATTCTTTCATCCATAAATATATTTATCAAATGATACGGTATGACAACAGAAAACGGAACACGAACATTTGGCTCTTTTATGAAAATAACCGGAAAAAATATATCATTTCAAACAAAGTTTTATTGCATGCTTACAATTTTTAAAATTATGAATAGATTTTAAAAATTTTACACTTTTTTGAAACTTTATTTCTTTATAAATAATGTGTGAAAGAATCGAATTATTTATTATTAACCTCAAATAATTATATCTAATCGAAAATTGTTTATTTTTTCAGCTCTTGAAACAAAATTAACACCCCTGAATACCTTTGAATGCACTATATCTACATAAATATTTATGCATAAGTTAGTTCCTATACTAAAATCTCTTCCACAACAATACATAAAGCGAATTTACATAGGGATGTATTTTTAATAATCATTTTGCACTGGTCAGTAACCTTTGGCTCTTCGCCTGACGTTTGGAAAAAAATACCGTAAAAAAAATGTATAAAGCTCAATAAATTATTCGTTGAAAAGATCAAGAACAAAGAAACATAAGTTGAGCATGAATGAACAACTGGATGTAACTTACACATCAAAGATCACATTTTCTTTTGTTCATGCAACGGATCTATTTCTTGGTCTAGGTTGATGATCAAATGGTGAACATAACGCCTTTCTTTCCAACGTTGGTCATGCAACTAATGTTGATGGAGCTCTGTCGCGAAAACGCACGTCAGATTTTTCCGAAAGAATAGTTTTATTTGCTTTTATTACTCTTCAGAAAACGATATGTGCAGGTGCAAGTCAATTTGGAACGTTCTAAAAGGTTGTTGGGTATACGTTAGAGAAGGATGAAAGAATAAAAAAGTATGATCGTAAATTTTCTACGATGTTATCGAATACAAATACAATTGTAGAAAGAAATATATTGAATTTATTTCTGAAAATATTGATCCTTTCGCCAAATATCACGCCAACATGTTAAAAAGGGAATTTTTATTTGTTGCCATAAAGATGAAAAATAAATTATACATATTCAATCCCCTTCATTTATTTCTATCCGAAATTTATTTTTTATTTTATTTATATACTATTGTATTCCCGTTTAAAATCTTACATAATTCTTTTTGTTACTCCTATTTCGCTACGTTTCTCGTTTGTCAAAGATACGCCATTTAGAATAAAAAACGTAAAATGTTAACTCTTTTACGACTAAGTGAGAACTCCCCCCCCCCCCCCCCGATTTTAAAATGGGTGATTGTCCTAATGAATGATAATCTTATTAGTATTTTTTACTCCGCATGTTAAAACACAACGTATGTCAAACGCAATTAAGTAAACGGGAATGCATATAGGGGAAAAAACTGTCAAATCAATTGGCGCCAATGATAAAACATTCTTATTATTTATTTCAATTTATTGTCTTCTGGCATGCTTCATGTTATTTGTTAAGTATAATTTTGTTCAATATTAAAGTACATTTGAACAAATGAAAACAAAAGCCTGGTAACAAACTATACATTGTTATGTATTTTTGTGTTTTTTACTTATTTTACATCTAGCCGGCTTGGTGGCATGGTTGGTATGTGGCTGGCCTTCTGCACCCAAGGTTACGGGTTCGCCCCGGTTCAAGTCGGTGGATTTTCATGATGCAGAAAATCGACAACAACCAAGTCGTATATTTATACGGCATTTCAGAGATCCCTAGAGTATCGGTTTGGCTTGGGATCTCTCAGCAAATTTCAATTCCTAATACAATTTCGCATCGTCAGAGCTAAGGTGCCTCTCTCTATGGAGGAAACTGGGCTTCAAAATTACCTGTGGAGATTGGTATCCGCCTATAGGGTGCAGCACTAAAGAAAGATACCAGTTTCTAGGGAATGTATTAGGTCTGCATTAGTAAAACACCAATCCGAAGACCATTAGAAATGAATAAACTTATTTTACATCCAAACAAACAAAAAATAAACAGTTACAAACTGATATTTACTGTTAGCAACCGAATTGGTTCTGTAAGGGTTAAAAATAAAAAATACTTTAATTGTTGTTATATTTGATCTTAAGGTAACCGACTACTTTCGACAACTTTTTTTTTAAAAAAATGGAGATATGGGGATTTTTTTGTTGTTTTTAAATACGTTTAGTACATTTTATGAAAAATATGCTAAAATTAAGAGGAAAAGAAATTATTATTACTAAAATGGGGGAAAAAATGGGTAAAAATTGACAAAAAATAACATAAACGCGGCCCATTCTGTACCAAAAGTTTATAAACAAATTTTCAATTTTTCAGTTCTGAAGTGTTATGTTATTCATTTTTGAAATGACTTTCAGGATAAGAGATATTTTAATTTTTATAAAAAACTAGAGCACTTTATCTTAGTTATTATATGAAATTGCTTAAAAAAACAGTGATTATATTCACATAAGGGGCTGTTAATTCTGAATAAAAGTGATTGATAAATCTGAAATCTAAAACACTTCTATTATACAGAACATGCACACAAAAAATTTAAGTTAATTATTTTCAAAACTTTTGGAGCAATCGCTGTCCCCGTTTGAGCATTAAAAAAAAAAGACATTTCGAATAAAATGCGTTTAAAAGTATATATATATATATGACATTTTCCTTAAAGTAAAGGCATCTGCATTTACTAAAACACTTGTAGTTTTTGTTTAGTGAACGGCAAATAATAAACTTGGTATTTTTATAAAGCTAATAAAATGACCTATAAAATAAAATTAAAAATGTCAATTTTTGACAAAATTCACAGTTTTAGGGTAGTCGGATACCTTAATTGTTATTTACCGTATTTATTCGAATGAAATCCGCCATAGATTCTATACCACACCCCAAATTCTCAATACGTTTTTTGGAGGAAAAATAGTGTTAAAAGTTTTATTCATATGCTATTCTACGAGATTTAAAATGAGAACTGAAAATAAGTAAATTTATTTTACCAGTATTAAAAAAACTTTTAAATACATACATGAACCTGTTAACTCTAAACATCCGTATCACGTTCAATTTCCCTCATCAGACGAATTATTCTTTGCTTCTAAGCCGCACCCAATATTCAGCAGCATTAACACTGGAAAAAAAGTGCGGTAAAACTACACAAGGACTGTTGGTGCTGGAGTCAAGTGACGAGGACGACATCTGAGCTAGGTAACCCCCTCCAAACTGCCACGCCAGTTGGAGAACTTTCAACTCGACAGATTTAACGTGCATCAGCTCCCTTTATATGACGCATCTTCAAAGGCAGGAGAAAAAAAAGAGAATTTTGTTCCAAAAAGAAGAAAAGATGTGTTGGTTTCAAATTGTCACCATTATAGTAAAGATTATAGATAATAAAGTTTCTCGTGTTTGAAATTCCCATCAGGATAGTTCAGATAAAATATATTTTTGTTCGTACTGAGATTATAAAGCATTCCTTTCGTACTGCTTTGAAATTAAAAATTTTGATTCCGCCGTCTTTTGTGTATCGTACACATATTTCTGATGTTTAAGAATTTTTTTCAAAAACTTTTTTGCATTAACAGACATTAAATATCCAAAACTATTTAAAAAAACAAAAATCAAAAAATTAATTATGGCTACTAAAAACTAAACAAATTAATTCCTATACTTTAAATAGCTACTGCTAAAAATTATACTAGTGGCACAAAAATTTTCAGTAAGAAAGAAAAAAAATATTTCATCATTCATGAAGTTTAATTTATTTGAAACACTATCTGGTAGCTTCTCCGCAGAGAATTTGATTTTAGTTTATGTAGAAACTAATTTTTATAATTACTTCGTAGAAAAATAGTTAATGTCGGTAACCTTACGTTACAGTGACGCTTTAAAATTAACGGTTGTTCCGATGGGCAACGAGATAATTTTCGGACACTTCGTAAATTTATTAGCAAAAGTTAATTACTTTTAACTAATAGTGTAATAAAGCATTCATAAATTTTCAATGAAAATGGTTGATACACAAAATGGAATATATATTTTAAAATTGGCTTAAAATATTAGAGTTTGAAAAAAAATTCATTACTTAGAAACTAAATTTCTCTCATGAAATATTAATATATCTGAAGCTTGCAGTATTGGAATATCAGCATAACTGAAACATGAATCCAGTTTCAAAAATAACATTTATCCATTTTTTTATGTTATGTTTTTTTATGACGTATTTGCACAAATCTCAATATCCTCTGCACTATATGCATGAAAAGTTTTTTTTAATATTATCATTTCTAATAGGCTTTGGATTGGTGTTCTACCATTGCAGACTTAGCACATTCTTCGGAAGCTGGTATCTCTTTTTAGTGTGGAACCATATAGGCGGATACCAACCACCACAGGTAATTTTGATGCCCAGTTTCTTCCCTAGAGGGAGGAACCCGAGCTCTGACAATGCGAAATGGTACTAGGATTCAATTTTGCGGAGAGCATCCAAGTAAAACACTCTTGGGATCTTTTACATGCCGTATAATCATACGACATCACCTGTGTCGATTTTCAGCATCATGAAAATCCACTGACTTGGTCAGGGAATCTTGACTTGGGTCTTACCCGAACCATAGGTGCAGAAGTCCAGCGACAAACCAACCACGCCATTCAACCAGCCTTTTATACACGAGAAGTTTATATAGAAATACTCAAATTTTTTAGATTTATAAATTTTTCAAACATATATCTCAAAAATCTCCACGAATAAAATTTTTTTAAACAAATCATTTTTTCAGAACAAATAACACAGTGATATGAAACTTACAATGTACAAGAAACTATTTCCGGCATTTTTTGACAAAAAAACTTAATAAACTCTTGAAGAAATCTTTTTAAATGCTATACACATTTTACTTATCATTCATAGTTAATACGAAAAGAGTTCGTACGTCATAATGAATCCATACACATACATTGTAATTAAATTGTAACAAACTCGATTCACATAAAATTTAAATTGACAAGAAAACACTCAATGTTAAGGTACACATAATTACAATCACTAAATTATTATTAACTGGAATAATATGCCTTCTTTAACATTATTAGAATGGTCATAGGATTGATTAAGATTGCGGTCACCTTCACAATGTGTGTGATGCCATTTTTCGAACACAAGACTCGAAAGAAACAATGCAGTCAAAAAGTTCGCTGCCACTTAAAGCTGTCGTCATTAAATGTTCAAGAGCCTGAACAAAACACCGACCCCATTTTAACCCCTTATCGCCACTTTCGTATATATCCGTCTCGCTCAACCTGTATGTTGAGTGTCCAAGACGTATATATACTTCCTTCTGGAATACCATTCTTTCCTGTGCGCTGCTATTAGTAAAACTATTTCGAAGTTTTTGGAATTCAACAAAATGATACTGGCAATGTGTGCAAAGTATTTGTTTGCTTCAGAGAAAAATGTGCCCCCCCCCCAATACATTGTATAATATATGTTCGCCTACATGAAAACTGGTGGCACTGAGGAGCGAATCACGTAACTTTGAATCGGTAGTTAAGAGGTTAAAAAGATAGCCTTTTTTAAAATTTTAAATATTCCAAATTTTTTAAAAATTTTAACTCGTAAGGGAATAATTTATTTAGCATTACAGTTTTGGAGGAAAAATGCGAAAAGCATCTTATACCTGAAAACAAGATATCAATCATTGGCATGGCCAAGTAATTTTAGTGCGTTTTTCACATGTTGTATTTTTTACAATAGGAAAATTCGGGAAAACTATGGGAAAATTTAAATATGATTCGGCTCATCTAGGGCACAAATGCGACCCAATGCCGAAAACCCGAGGTCAATTGGTTGCTTACCGGCTGAGAAAAAGGTACGACAAAATATGGAACGAAAACGAAGGCAAAATTTGCGTCCTTATAGCGCTTTTGTTTCACTACGTGAAAAACGCGCTAAAAATGAATCAACTCGGATAAAAATGAGTATGATAAAATATGCTGCCCTTTATGGGATAGCAAAGCCAAAAACAAAATTAATGTTTCAATTCTTTTACATCTGAAAAAATATTCCAAAATCAGGTCCTATTCTTTCACAGTAAGTGATTTCAGCCTTACATAACATTAAAAACGCATAATATACAAAAAAAAAACTTCGTGTAGTGCAGAAATTAAAAGATGAGAAAATATTATGGAAGTGTCATTTTTAAAAAAATCGGTTCTATGACCAACGTTTCTTGAAAATGTTAACGCACTGAATCCATTCAAGAATAGTTTTTATTTATATTTCCTGGTCCAATTAGTCACAATATGTTTACACTTTTCTTACTTCCTTGGGATACGCATCTAAAAGAACGGGTCACAATTTCTCTCAGCAATTCGTTCTCATATTTCAAATACGAGTTTTTAAACGACACGAAGGGATTGTTGGAAATTTATTGATTACTTTCGCAGAGAAAAACCAGAGACGGCACTCTTTGTGTGAGGAGTTTTTTCTCTTTGATATGTTTATTTTCCTCCTTAAAAACCTCCATAAGCAGAAGAGAGTAACCGGAGTCCGCAAACGAAGGTCCAAATGGAGATCGTTAACTGATGCTTTGAGGAGAAAATCCTCCGTCTATTCGATCGTGGGTGTAACTAAGTTGCAAGGGTGTGCCCAAGGCACTCATGACGGATCGTCAACTACGTCTACGTGGGTATCTGACAATTAAAAGATGAAGCACCAAACTCCACTTTGTTCTCCATATTTGACCACAATGCTTTTAAGTTGAAGATTCCAAGCTTTTTTAGCATATTATTATACATGCATAAGAAATATTTTGTAGGATACTTTAAAAAATATTCAAACAATTCCATTTTAATATTTTAAAAAAATGGAAGTTTGAATGTTTAATAATTTTATTGATAAAACTGAAAGTTTATATGTATGAAAATATTTTAGTTTTCAGTATACTTCTCCAAATAACAAAAAAATTTATTCGTTAGACTATTAACCCGTACGGAATACCGAAAGCTGGCCACAATCGGTTTTCCCGTACTTCGTAAGGGCAGCGTTTTTCAAACTAGGGGGGGGGGGCGTGATCCCTACGTGATGATCCCTAAGTGGGGGGCCCGAGAATATGGAAAGTTGAAAATTAAAGTTTTTAAATAAGTATTAGTTTATTCAAAGGAAGCAAAACAAAATACATTTTTACATAATAAAAACACATTTATACTGATGTAATATACTTATAAATGTATCAGTAATACACAATGTTCTTGATGATTAATTTCTCATTACTAAATCGAAAAAGAAGTTTAATAATTACTATTAACTCCCATGGGATTGTCATACACAAAATTTAATACTTATCTTGATAATTTGTATGAATTATGATTAAAGTCGTATTGTAGCTTTACGTCAAAGTGCATTATTATTGCACCCAGTACAATGTTATTGTATGAAAGGGAGTGGCGATGAAAATTATGATTGAAAATTGGGTCACAGTTATTGAAAGTTTGAGAAGCACTGCTGTAAGGTCACTTATATTTTTTTCTTTCTGTCTTTAATTTACACAAATTTTTAATTCTTATAGCGAGATTATTAGTTTTTAAGGGATGCAATTTGCCCAAGGTACTGAAATACTTCTCATCCGGGATATTTGTGGTGAAGGCGGGAATTATTCATTGAAGGCAGGAATTAAGATTCTTGAAATTATTCGACAAAGAACAAGGATTGGCAAGGCAATGTGCAATTTGTTGCTTGGGGAGAAATGAAAATAGAAAGATAATCCAAAAAAGCTGATATTGTCTGTGTCCCATTCCAATGCAAGACTTAGTATTACACCATGCTTTAAATTGGTTGTCCATATATATGTTATATATATATATATATGCCCACACGCACAAAATCTTTAACCGTTTGAAAAAGGTACGAAAATGAAATTTTTTTGTAAGTAACGAGAGAAATTCTTCTAAGATGTATGAAACATTCTACATAGCATACAAAGTGTACTTATAAAAAAAACATTTGGATGTTTTTGTGTTCCACAACTATAAATAAGAAATTGTGTGTGAAAACTTTTAAAACTGAACATTGAAATTTTTTTTTCCATTTTTGCATTTTGTTAAACATTACGCTTAGTTATATGCAATAAAAAAAGAACGTGGAAACCCATGCGATAGATGTGAAACTTCTTTGGCGACGTTGGCCGTAAATGCAGTAATAGATCTAATTATATTTAACTGCTGAGATAACTTTAATCAAATAAAATTCGAACTTCAATTATTGTAAGAAAATATTTTTATTCAATTTTCTGCATCATCATTTTCCAAGAAAGACACAATAGGTGTGTGATAACTAAAGTAGGATATAAAAATCCTCGATTGTAGTCAATCAAGAAAATGTGAGAAAACTGCATCAATCGTGGTTCCGTACATTGTTTTTCCTTCTCTAGAATCAGTATTCATTGTCAAATTCAGAGTCCGTTCCAAGAATTCAATGAGTGGCTTTGCTTCTTCTGAAGCAAAATTAACATTAAAGTCTCCAGTTAAGATAATTGGCTTTTAATCATCATCGGATCCAATGATTGCAGCAGCCTCTTATGTGCACAGCACTAAAACTTTATGAATAAAGATGATAAAAGCTGCAAAAGAACTACCTGGTGACATATAGACTTTCGCCAGGAATTGCTGCTAGTTTTGCTTTTTTTTTTTCTTTCACGAAACTCTTTCCTCTTTTTGCATTTGTTCTAGGATATCTGACCAGAATTTATTTTGATTCAATGGAAATAAAAATTAATAATATAAATTTAATGCATCACTAACAGAAGTCACTGTGTTTGTTTACAAGACGCTATCCGTAGCGATTCTGGCGCGAACGTTAGTGACATATACACAGCGTCCCAGACACTCCCGTAACGGGAAGAGCCATATAATGGTAATATTTTGGGTACGTTTAGTCGTTGAAAACGGCACGTTTTTATTACACAAAAACTGCTAAAATACGCCACGCGAGATCATTATGATAGTAGCGAGGGTACCCATTCAATGTCACCAATACCTAAGCGCCTTTCCTCCATAGCAGCAAGACATACTTCTGATGCAAAATTCCCCCTTAGCAATCGTCCAACTTTTTCACGGATATGACGCAAGTCTCGTGGAGTACCCCCCCCCCCCCCGCTCTCTTTTCCTCCCGCTCGCTATTTCCTCATCATGGTGACGTTTCGGGGGGATGGGGGAATCACTCTTCCGTTCGTTTTTTCACTGTTACGCAAAATAGGGTAAATTTCCCATTCACTCCCGTCCGCAAAGAGGTTTCATTTCAAAAAGTGTGCCTTTTTTGGAACATTTTGGGCAAAACAATTGACCGCTTAAGGGGTTAAAAAGTATTTAATTCAATACAATGGCTCTACACTAATGAGATCCTTTTGGATATACACTCAAGAGCCAAAACATTATGGCCACCTGTCAATAACGAGTTTGCCCAACTTTGGCGCGCAACACAGCTTCAACCCACCTTGGCATGGATGCCACCAGTCTTTGGTAGATGGCCGGAGACAGATTTTACCAGATGTTTATGATACGCAAATCCGAGATATTGCGAATTGGTAGTTTTTGAACTCTGAGTTGCCATCCCATAACATCCCAAATGTGTTCTATCGGATAGAGATCCGGTCAGTTAGGCGGCCAGGACATTAACTGGAATTCAGCATCATGTTCCTGGAACCCCTCCAACACAATTTTAGCCTTGTGACACGGGGCGTTGTCCTGTAGGAACATTAAATTTCCAGCTGGAAAAAACAGGCCATGTAAGGGTGCAACTGGTCCGCAAGAATGTTCAGATACCCTATAGCATTCATGGTCTGCTCTACCACAACCACGGGTCCCAAGACGCCCAAGAGAACGTCCCCCAAAGCATAATACTGCCACCACCAGCCTGTGTATGACCTACTGTACATTGAGGGAGCAACTGTTCTCCTGGAAGACGGCGTATCCTGACACGGCCATCGGCGTGATGAATAACAAACCGTGATTCATCTGACCAGGCAACTCTCTCCCACTGATCCATGAACCAGTCGCGATGTTCCCGGGACCAGCGCAGGCGCAGTTGGGGATGACGCTTGGTCAGCAAAGGCCCACGAGTGGGACGTTTGCTGCGTAACCCCATATCCAACAGTGTCCGTTGAATAGTGTGCTCCGATACTATTCTACTTGGCCCTGCATTGTATTGGGCTGTCAGCCAAGCCCCTGTCTTGCTCCGGTTTTGCTTCACCATGCGAGACAGTCTCCGAAGACCTTTTTCTTTGACAGCGTGTGGACGTCCAACACCATGTCGTCTACTGCTGGTTTCACCGTCATTCATCCTCTTTGCATAAGTACTAATAACTGTAGATCGCGAACATCCCACGAGTCGTGCAATTTCGGAAATACTTGTTACGAGCCATTACAATCTGCCCTCTATCAAAGTCGCTTAGATCCGCAGCCTTTCCCATCACACACAGAAGTAAGTGAAAGAATGATTCTTCAGACTCTCCTGCAGCAGTTAAACACCACTTCCACCTGATCACGTGCCTTCCACGTCATCCAGGCGAGTTCATTGCAAAATGTAGGGGCGGTCATAATGTTTTGGCTCTTGAGTGTATGTTTTGATACTAGCATTCTTTATTTTTGACTCAAATTCACTTCTTACAGAATGAACACGATTATGTTTTTGTTAAAAACTGATTTATACATATCTTGTGTCACACTCCACAAAATAATATAATATTAAAACACGATGAATTACATTTCTCCTCTGTTTTCTTTGATTATTTTATGTACAGATATTTTTTTGTTCCTTTATATAAAGAAAATCCGAGGAAATAAAAATATCTTCTAACCAGGAATTTCTAGATTTTTACGATATATTACTTCATTGCACGACTATGACGCGACTACGTTATTTTTTTTAAAGAGAAAAGCGACGCACTCACTCATCACGAGATCTCCGAAACTGTGAGACCTACAGTCTTGAAATTTGGCAGGCATATTTATTTTGATCGGTTGAAATACGCTAAGAATGGGTTTTGTTAAAAATCGAATTCCAAGGGGGTTGCTAGGGCATTATAGTCAAAAATTCTAATTTTTTTTTTAAATATTAGACTTAGAGACTTGAAATTTGGTATGTATGTTTCTTCTGCTAAGTAGGTAGGTGGTGTAAGAACGGATTTTGCAAAAATCGTCATCCGAAGAGGGTTACAGGGGAGTAAAATATAAATATACTTGCATGTTTGAAATTCAAACTCTATTCTTTTTTAGATCAAGAGGCAGGTCAATAATAATGTCTCTGAATTTTATAGAAAAAGCTTAAAGCTAGATATCATTAACACACACAGCATCGCAAAACACCCAGCAAAGAGGGTAGGTAACAACCAGTTATTTTATAACTCCTTTTTGATACATTGTTTCATTAATTGACTTTTCACAAGAGAAGATGTTTGGGAAACCAGAACATGCGTTTTAACATTTTATAATTTCTTTTTCGAGAATTTTATTTGGCCCGAAAAGTTTTTCTGTTATAACCAAAGAGTACCTACTACAGGAAAAACAGGGACGTTGCTCGTATAATAAGATTATTCTACGTACATTAATTCATTTAAAACTATTATTAAATTACTTCTCCACAAAACGTTATACCTATTACTTCTCCGCAAATGTTTTAATTTTCTTGTTGACCCACTCAAAGCTTCTACGGCCCAGGTTAAGAAACACAGTTCTAAATGATGATATTAGTTTTCTTTTAGGCAGAAGGGCCATTTAATAAATGGACCAAGGGTCACTGTAAAGATCTCTAAAAATTTCCAGTAGATTCCTCAAATTCAAATATTAAAGATAATTATTTTTAAAAAAAAAAATATTTTGATGATTAAAAAACCAAATTTTACATGTATTTCTCTCTAGTAAATGTTAGGAGTAAATTATAATAGTATTGAACTGTATCTTTTTCCTCAAACATATTAAAAAAAGTTATTTTTTAGATAAAACAAACAGATTTTTTTTAAAAAAAAGATTTTTTCTTTAATATAGAAAATTGACGAAAGAGAGTTTTAACAATATGTGGTATATTTTACGTATTGTAATTTTTGGACAAAAAGCATTAGTACAGGTATCCATATCGAATTTTTTTAGTTTATGTCCACATTACGTCCCTCCCCATTATCATAAAGGGTGATTTTTTTTAGAAATTATGTTCAGGTTTTCCTGATTATTTGTCTGATTTTTTTAATTTAATTTTTTTGTATTACAAATAATTTTTTAATTAATATTTAAGCATTTTATTAATTTTATCATAAGTTTACTTCATATATGTGAAAGAATCCACTAGAACAGTGATAGCGACACAATATTTTGGGCACGCCAGTGGTCAAAATGGTTTGCATTTTATTTCAAAATAACAAAGTTCACTACGAAGTATTACGAACAAAAGTAAATGATCGGTTGCGGGGCGTAGGGGAGCACCCTCGTTTGTTATTGTCTTGCCTTAGTTACGTCGTGGACTGCAGTTCCCAGTGGCGTAAAGGAGAACATTTATGCCCCCTTCAAAGTCAGGTTTGGGGCCACCAAGTTGGATTTTCAAAGGATAGGTACTTGGTGGTAGGCATGCTTTGAGCCCTCTAGAACCATGCCTCCCCCCCCCGTGATGTGGGAGTTACGGGGGTATACGTTACGCCACTGGCAGTTGCTTATGATGCAAAATTTGTCTACGCATAGCATAGTCAACGTCGTCGATGCAACTGTATTTTAAATTTTATTTGTGTTATATTTACGTATTTTAACTTATTTAACATGGCTAGTTTAGCAAAAAACAAAAAGTACAAGATAGTAAGTGCAACGGAGAATTTCAAGCTTGGTGAATTCTAAAAATATTGCAAATTTAGTAAAGGTGACAGAGCGGTATGTGTTTTGTGTTCTGGAACAGTGGTATGCAGAACATTGTCTGTAAAACGGCATTTTGAAACAAATCATATATCCTCTTGTCAAAAAAGTGAACCGCAGGAGAAGTAATTAGTTGCTTCGTAACCATTTGGCAGATGACTAATTCAGCACGCATTCTACTAAAAATAACAATTCTCACAATCCTAATATAAGTTATTTGTCATCCAATCTGCAACAACAGAAGTTACACTAATGTTACTTTAATTTGAATTACACGTATAACTAAAACATTTACAGCTCTAAAGTGCAAAAAGTATTTATTCGTAGTAAATAAAGAGTTGAGTTGTTCGTATTATTATTTTCCCAATAATCACAAGTCAAAATTATTTGACGGCACGTCTATACCTCATTAATCACTCTCTTAGAAAAAGTGGCACGTTGATCCACAAAAGAGTTCTCCACCCCTACACTAAAATAAGTTATTTCAAATCAAAGTATAATTTTAATTGCAAAAGAAAAATTATGAAGCTAAAAAAAAATTCAAAACTGTTACCCTCACAAGGCCCAAGCAAGAGATAAAAACGAGTGAGTGAGTGAGTGATTTTGGGGTTTATTAGCGCAAGAGCCGATTTCGGCCATACTGCGCCAAACATTTGTTTTAATATCTGTCGTCTAGATGGGAAGAGAAAGAAAGAATGAATTGAACGACAAGAAAGAGGGCCGAAAAAAGAGAAGGATCACTAGGGTACCCCGGGGTCGTAAATCCCGTGTTTACCAAAGACAGTAAACCCCTTGGGAAAAGGAAAAGATCACTAGGGTACCTCGGGATTGTGACACCCGTACTCACCTAAAGAAGGTGAGCCCCCTGAGGGGGTCATAAAAACGAGAGAGGAACTGCTCAGTCCCGGAAAATCTCTTAATCATGTATCTAGTTTCTAAGATATATACGTATGCATTCACCAAATATTCACAGATTTGCTCATTGAATGGTACTTTAGATTTTCTACACTTAGGAATTTGAGAAAACTTCATCTGTAACAGTTGAAATTGTAAAATTGATTGGGAGGGGGAGGAGGGGGTCGATGACTTCAGAAATTCATTTCGAGATGAGACTTATAAGGGTATAAATACACGTAAATGTTGTCCACCCATAAAAGTAGTAAAGTGCACTTAAAAGTCAATTATGTGGTGGGAGGGACCTTCAAAGTTTCAAGCATAGCTTATGTGCAACGTAATTACTTAATTATCACGTCGAAACAGTTGGTAAGCTGTTTAATAAAGAGCTTGCTTTTCAGGTAGACATTCCGGCTTTCATTCTGCCTCTTTGAGATTTTTTTTTTTAAAAAATTATTTTAAAATTATAAGAATTTTTCAAATACAAGTAAAATAACTCAAACATTTCACAAATGAAATCCTGACAACTTTATATTATTTAGAAAACAATTATTAGAGCTCTATTGAAACTTAAATCAGAATTAACATTTTATTTTGAAGCGGGTTTAAGTAATTTAGTTATATATTTAATACAGATAAATTAGATAATGTAAATAAATTTATAATTACCGTTAAAACATAATTTCTGCGATCGGATTATATATATTTTAGAAGTGGTTGCCTTATTTATCACATTTTTTTATAAACTAGAATCAGAATAATAATTATCGCAATATTCATATCATGATTAACAATATAATTACATTAATAAAAGCTCCACTAAAAACTTCGAAGACTTTTTATCTCTTGGAGAATTCGAAGGTTAGTAAGCTGCACATGCTTTATGGGTAGACATCATTTAGATATTATAAACCTACCACTCTCAAATAAAAGTTTCGGTACTTACGTATTATACCATCTACCAATTTTCTCAAGCGAAAAGGCATCACCAATTCAAAAAAGTTCGCCAAATGCTGTCATCGTTACTATTACTGTGTTTGAACGTGCCAGTTAACGGTTTCCACAATTGGCTGATATATCACAGAATTTGGCGAAGTGTACTGATTAGACAAAGCTTGTTGATGCTACAGTACGTAAGTACCAATTTATCCAATCTCTGTGCCCTTTAATTTCAAGGTAACATTCTTGCTTTGATTAAATAAAGAACTTAAAAGTTAATTATGTCATGTATTGATGAGGTCATTAAATTAAAATAGCCAGACCGGCTAAAAATTGTAAATTGGCGATTTTTATCTAGATATCATGGTGAGCTAACGAATTCATTCTGGCAGACTGTATAATTTGGTAACCCTTGATTTTTGATATGTGGTCTTTTTCAAATAAAGTCACGTGTTCTTTTTAATAAATTGGGGTATTGGTTAATAAAACAATTGCGGATCTCTTAAACACGAGCAGACAATTTTCAAAAAATAACGCAATTTCATCTTTTTTAAAAATTTTCATTTCGCACTTGGATTTCGTCCGCAGTGGATATTTTGATCTTTATGCCATTTTTTATTGTTCGATTTTCTTGTGTCTTGTTCTTTTCTTCGACTTATCCTAAAGAATATGTCTGAAAGGTAAGATTTGCCTTTTTCTTTCTTTTTTATGATTTGGAACAAAAGGGGAAATTGTCTGTTATACAGTGGTGAATAGAAAACGGATTGATTGCTACAAATGCTGAATGTTCGGTTTGCAAGAAAGCAATGCGTTTGTTCAAAAGAATTCGCGTGATGGATATATTTAGGAATGCCGAAAGATTGGAGCGAGTGTGCACGTATAAAAAGATCTGTTCGGAAGAATAGTTGGTTAGAAGAAAATAAGCCCTGTATGCGTGAAATTCTGATGTTGACGAATGTGTGGGTGCGAAAGTCGAACCGTGACTTCCGTTCTTTCGAACATAATGTTTCAAAGAAAATATTCCCGGATTGGCAGAGTTTTTGCAAAGGGGTATGTATAGAAAAGCGTGTCAAAGAAATTTACCTTCCTTTAGAACTTTCCTGTGCCTTTTTCTTTTAATATTCTAATTTACGATTTCCTTTAGCTTAAAAAAATATAACTTTTAATTTCATGCATTAAAGATAGCTTTATAAATATTTCTTTTAATTTCCCATTAATATCTCATTTTTATTTCAAAATTACAATTTAGAAATTCTCGGAACACCTACCGCTAAATTATGTAGCTTGGCTATCGCATCCGGTAGTCAAAAACAACTAACTGAAGTAGCTTGGGGACCGATTTTGATCGCCAAAGGAAATTGACATCACCCTATACCCCCTACACTTTAACCATCAGACCATTTTCCCAAATTTTAAAAAATGGGGCAAATTTGAAGTAAAGAAAGTTTAATAAAATAACATTTGTACACTACTTGAGTCAGATTTTACCAGTAATGAAATTAATTTTTAAAAATGTTATGCGCAAAACTTTGCAAGCTGAAATTTACAAAAATTTTATTACTGGTAAAATCAATAATATATATATATATATATATATATTGTATTTCTCGAGGACCACGGTCAGTGATTAATGTAACGCTAATACGGATTCAATTATCCATTACCATTATCTTAGAATTAAATTAAGTAAAATGACTTAAGCCGATCCTATTCGTAAATTAAGTTAACTTAGGCACAAAAAGCATCCTTCTTTAGAAATTCAATTTATTATAATTTAGTTTGAGAAGAAAAAAAAGATCAGGGATACGTCTTATAAATTTAATTTTATCTTTAAAAATAATGTTTGATATATAGTTTGCGAAATTCAGGAAAAATATTAAAAATAACGCAGACAAGGGAAAGTCGAGTTAAGAAAAGAAATTTGCATCAAAAGGGAGTTTTATCTTCATTAATAAGTCAGCGATAAAGTTTAAAAAACTAATTTATTTTTCATGTATAGGAAAATTTCAGTTAAGCTCAATTTGCGAGCATTAAGAAAAGTTTGTAACACGTCAGAGAAAGAAAATAATTGCTTTTACCACCAGTTCTGCAATGTTGAATTTATCTACAGTGCTAAAAAAGCTTAAATTAGGCTGTTAAATATGCAAAAGTTGGTTATATTTTATCCCAGAGAAGCTTATAAATAAAAATAAATACACTGTTGAAAAATTAAATGTAAGTAAAAATATAAATTCCCTCAATAAAAAAGCGTTTTAAAACAAAGTTCTGTATTTTTAAATCTAATAATCTAAATTTTTTTAAACCCAGTTTAAAAAAAGTTTTGGTACTTATGTATTATTGCAAGGACATTATATGAAACGAAGTACATGGTTGCCAATTCAGGGCGTAAAGCACATGCGAAATCGGGGTTGCCAACTTGGCAAGTTATCTCGAACGCTGAAAAAGTTGCAATATTACGCAAGTACCGGAATTTTTTTTTTTTTGAATTTTAAATTTTTCGAATAATTTAAATAAAAAACTTTATATTTTGAAACGATTTAAATATACTGGGTAATCCAAAACTAAAAGAACACATCGTTACAATAATTTAACTGGAACTACAATACAGATGTTCCGGTCAGGTGGTCAATTTGACGTGAAAATCCTCAGTGTTTAGTTCCGAAGCAAGCTTGGTACACATTTATTAACCCACTGAAGAGATGAAAGGTTGAGTCGACCTTGCCCAGCCCATGATTTGAACCCCGGACCTGTGGTGTGGAAGTACTATACACCACCACTCAACCACTGGCCTTCGTTCCTACAATGTAATTAAATAAAAAAAATAAAGTTTTAATGTGAACCTGTCCTTTAACCCACTCTATTTTATATCACAATATCAGAATATAATTTATGACATTTAATTTGATACGATTCTAAATGCTCAGTTACTAAACTCCTTTGCGGATACAAAATATTTTTTATATGAGAAAAAGATTTGCTCACATAGATATGTAGAACTTGAAACGGAAAGCGGAGTATATGTAATTTTTTAATTAAATCTCTCCAGAAATGATACCCAATAATTTAAAGTAGCAGTCAGTTTATCATCAGAGTTATCTTTCAGATTTTTCGAAATTCCGTTAATTTTGCTTTCCATAATTCTGAAGATGTTAGTTTAATAAGCTCAATTTCAAATTTATCAATTCCTATCAGCTCCAAAATTGACGAATTTGCAGAATGGTGTCAAAGACCACTGAGAAATGTACCGCATGCCAGATTCGGCGTGCCACAGGTAGAAGACGCCTGGAGTAGAGCCTCAATTAGTGGGTATTGATTACTTTCTACAGTTTAGCTAAATCTATAGTAACTATTTTAGAAACAAACTTCTAAAATGGTAAACATTACATATTCCAGAAAAATAATCTCCCGAGACAAAAATGACGTTCCAGAAAACAGTTTGACATTAGGTATGTGGGTTTATAGCTTAAATTTATCACGAATGTTTTTTTCTCTCTCACTCCGAGTTGATGCGTTTTTTATGATCCTTTCTTATCGGAGATGTGATAATCTTCAAGCATTTGTAACCAAATAAAGCGTGAAATGAAGAAAAAAAAAAGACTAGGTACAACATGATGGCGTCCTTGATAAGAAACGTGGGATTAAATGCCAGGAAAATTCTTCTCTTCATTTGGATCCAAGATGCTCTTAAATAACATGGACATTAAATGACCTTAACATTTTTACGAATACATCGGAGGCAATCGATGTTAATTTCCCGCTAATTTTCAGTGATACGTATGTATTCATTACAGGTATAGAGATGAAATAGGCGAGGAAAATGAAAACAAATTATTGGTCAGGGACGCCAATATTGGGTTTCTAAAAATGGCACTTTACGCCTTGCCGCTTTCTATATATTGATTTCCGATTCCCTCGTAATATAATTTTTTTTTCATAAACCGGCTGTTACACACATATTTAATCCCTTCAAACGTGTGAAGAGTCACGGTTAGATAAATATTTGAAATGATATGCAATGATGAATAATGGAATTTTTATTTCCTTATTATGTATAGGGGGTTCGTACCTTGAATATGATATGCGTAGCAAAATCTTTCAATATTGAATACATGCGTGAGAAATAAAAAAATAAAAAAACTTAATTTATAAGTTTTAGAAATGTACAAGTTTTATATATATATTCCAGTTTAAAGTTAAAAACATTTTTAAAAAATTTCATAATTCATATAAGAATTAAAATTTGTGCAAAATTATTATTATTCTATTCGTGACAAAACAATCCCATCGGTAAGAAAAGTACCAGCATGTTTTGAAATCTCAACTTTCTTTCATATTTCTCAGCTGCATAAAAAGTTCCCACAAAATCGCAATTTGTGAACGCAAACATTTAACGAAATGTAACTAAGTTTAAAATAAGTTAAATATTGTACTTTACAAATTGAAAAGTTTTAAATTTTTTTCATCATATAATAAACATAAAAAAAGATCTATACTTGTCCATTCATACAATTTAATAAACAGCGATATTAAACTTTATCCCGAAATGTATTTCTAATCGGGATTAGGAAAATATTAAATACTGTATGGTTACTTCATTTCTTAATGCTTATCATCCATTTTCTAATCAGAAACGAGTTAATTTATCACAAAAAAGAATTTTAAATACTTTAAGGAGACTTGGTACGATTTAAGCAAAAAATTTTCATTTAAGGATCTTCAAAATTTTTTTGGTTACCTCCTACGTGTGTATACTACGTAAAAAACATTTTGAGCTCAAAATTTCATAAAAAGCTGGCCATTCAATTTTTTAAGGAAAAAACTCTCTTAAAATTTGTGAAGTAACAAAAAATTGCTCCTACAAAAAATTACATACACAGATCAAATTGGATTACGAAGTACGTCAAACTAAGTATAACAAAAGTTGGTGAGGGTTTTGCGATCACATGATTGGTGTTCGTACAATACTTCTTTTTAGGAATGCTTACTGAAAATTCCTTAAAATTGTATAAATTCCGAGTTCAATTATTTTTTAAAAAATAAGTATTGCTTTGATTCAAAAATGCATACCAACTTTTGTTACATGTACTATTAGCAATAGGTAAAAAAAAAACATTCAAAACAGTAGGAACAATAGAAAAAAGTCTAAGCATTTTAAATGAAGACAAACTAGTTATTTTATCTTTCTCTGAGATAAGTAAGTTTAAAGTTTTGATTTGCCATAGGGATGTGAATAAAAACGAACGTAAAAGCTATCATAATTCTGCGTTTGTTAAGTGAGGTTATTATCTGCGTTGAGAATTTTGTGAGGTTATAGAAAATTATATAAAGAATAATTTAGGCTAAAAAAATAATTTAATTTTTGACTGATTTTTATCAATTGAATCGTACTGTGTCCTCTTAATATTTAGAGAGATTTTATACTTATATTAACGTCGCATTCTGGAACAACCCGAAGGCTATCGGCTACAGACTTTGTAATTTTGAACCTCGGTTACGTGAAGGGAACACCTGTGCTGTGGTACCCCTCTCTCCATTCTTCCCACAACCCACCAACATAAAAATTTTGAGCCACGATAAATTTGACATGAAACAGCTCCTCTACACAGCGGGTCTTCAGTGGTGTGAGTGAGTATTCATTACTAACATTGAAGAATAAAGTAACACGAAGGTTATTATCAACCGGCCTCGTACAAGTTGAACCACAGTTAAATGACGTGGACGACATATGAGCTGGTACACTTCTCTACAAACTCCTCAATGGTAGGACATTGATCCATGCCAGATCTAACGAGTATTAGCCCCTCTACAAGGTGGGTCTTTACAGGTACCAGGACTCGAACTCACGACTAACCTCACACGAGTTCATGACTATCACCATTGTGCTACCGCGGCTACTCACTAGAAGAGATCGAGTGTGTGTGTTTTTTTAGCGTTGTAATTAAAGAAACACGAGGGGCATTGGAGACGAGCCTCAAAATTTTGCACCGCGGTCAAGAGACGTGGACGACACTTTAGCCGGCACCCCACTCTTCAAACTGCCACACCAAACCAATGGGGAGCCACGACTAACTGAACGCGAGTAAAAAAATGTTAACGTCATCCTATATTGTAACACGAGTGCTATTGGCAACATATCTCTTAACTTTGAGCGTCGGTCAAGTGGCGATGACGACACCTGAGCTGGCCCCTGCCTCTCCGAACTACTTCAACACACCAACAGCAGGACATTGAGCCTCGACAAATTTAACGTGCATCGACCCCCCTTCCGAGAAATCTTATCAATGAATCAGCGTTTCGACAGGACTCAGACCAGCGATTCGAAAAAAGAAAAGAGAATGTGATGCATACATTTATGCTCCATCATCAGATGCAGAGAAAAACGATATTTAAAAACCTTCATATTAATTGTTTTAATAGTTAGATGGTTAATTATAAGCAAGCACACAGTTATGAAAGCCGTTTCAAGTCGCCATTCGTTATACCTAAAATTTAGTGCATATAATTTTGCTTAATAATTATACAAAATTTGTGGTATACATCATTATTAATAATACATGCACACACATATTAAAAATTATTATTTATGTCTGTATGTGTACTCTATTTTATTATGCTATACGTAAGTTTGGTTTTGGAAAGATTCTTAACGAGAAATTGCTTTAGTACAAACTTCTTGCATTTATTTCGCTTTTCAAACATTATAATTAATCACGAAGATGAAGTAATTCATTTGAAATTTCCAGACTTCAAGAAAGTGCATCCCATTAAAAGTAATTTTAGAAAATAACTAGTTAAATTAGTTCTCCCAGTCCACGAAAACAGCCCTCGTGAATAAGAGAGCATTGCTCTTTACAAATTATAACTGTGGTTTTCTAAAATTCCTGCAGCTATTTAAAAGAAAAATTAGGAAAAACAGCATTTCACTACAAGATTTTCGAAACAAGGCAAAATTCATAACTCTTTTTTGAGACACAAATACGGCAACCGTCTTAAAAAAATAAACAAGAGTTCCCCGTCACGACTAAAAGCTTAATTGCCTATAATAGTGTTATCCTCATCTCTTAAAAAATGCATGCCCAAGGAATATTTATTTTCAGAAATGATTAGCAAACAAAGTTTTTCATGTATCTCGTAGATCTCGAACGTATGTTTCTCAATTTGAAAGATCGCATTCTACAACGCGACGTCAGGATATCGTGACGCAAAAATGAGCACGTTTTCAGTATTCAATTATTTTTCACTATTACGGTGTTTTTTGAGGTAATTCATCATGTTTAGCTAGTATTTCGGCTTTTTTTTATATTGATCCTAATTATTTCGTAACAGCTCTAATCAGAAAGCAAAATAAACTGCTCATGTGTGTCAGGAAGAGCTACAATTTTCAGTAAATGTAATTTATAACGAAAAGGTGGAGAACGGATTTTCCAGGATCACTTATCAGCCCTTGTTTAACACAAGACGTTTTAATTATATAGCATATCAAATACAATGCTTTAACGGACACGGATTCAATAAATCTAGACTCAGTATGTTATGTATGTTTACAGAAGCAATCATTCTTCCCAATTCCTTAACCCATTCACTGCTAGGCAAATTCAAAGTATTTTGCCCTGGGTGACAAGGTTTTATTTTAAAGAAAGCATTAAATGTTACAAAATATGATATTAAGTTACGGATGAAATATTGTAATGGTATTTACAGTAATTTTTGCTGATGAAAAAACACTACGAGATATCTCGTAGCTGACTTACTAAATAAGATTTCTGTGCTGAGTGCCATTAACGAGTTATATCGTAATGTTTTTTTTTTCAGTAAAAATCTTCATACACAGAGAGATTTTTTTTTTCGTTTCGTTTGTTATTATTTTGCAAGCTCGTCACTTAATTTCATCTGATGACAATCAATAATACATATGTATAATGATCCTCACCTAGAAAAACCTGTAAGGCGACGGTAGTGATAAAGAGTTGTAAAGTAATAAAAATGGGTCGACACACACACACACAAGTATTAATTAGCTGGCGAAATCAATTAGTGCACAATTACAAATTACAGTTCAATTGTAAAAAGCGTACAGTAGCTTCTTATGCTACAATGCTTTATAACCAAAGACATCGAGGGAATAAAAAGATGAGGATGCGTCAATTTAGGAAATCGGTTATTATGTATTTACTTGATGGCAACGACAGCAACTATAATAGAAATACAACTGATTTTAATTACTTACAACATCTTCATCCTACAGAGAAAGAAAGGATACCTGCAAAGCCATGTCTTCAAATGTGTACAAAGCGAAAAAAAAGGGGATAGGGGCCTAGGTATTTTTGTTTAGTGTATCCCAACAACCCAGTACTTTGCGTTGATCCTTGTTTTAAAGCTCCTATCCTTGTCTGAAGCAACAATCAAAATGTTTTTTTTAAAATTTTTTCGTTCATAAATATAATTATGTTATAATATCATCGTCTAAAAACAAAAATTGATAATAAATATATTTTTTGCACTAAATAAAAATTTTATTCGCACTTTCTAATAATTTTCAACTTAAATGGACATCTATAATCGATATAAAATTGTAGCACACACTACGAAATATCTCGTAGTTGACACACAGTGAATGGGTTACAACTTCCCTCTACCCGCTACTTTGAAAGTAATGTTAATGAGATGGAATTTTCAATCCACCTCAAACCTAGACTGGCATATCCATTTTAATACAATAAAGTTAATCTGAAAGAACAAAAAGAGATGAAGAGACACTTCTCTAAAAATAACTTTTCCTCTGATTTTTCAAAATTTTCAAACGATTCATTTGAGGGCTTCAGATCTTTAAGAAATGTTCCAAAACATTTTTAAATGTCACAGAGAAAGAAAAATAAATGCTATAAACTTTACTTTATTATTTTCTGCTTTTCGGATGTCTTTTATTATTTGCTAGATATGGAAGTTTAAGGGTAAAATAATACTTCCATAGAATATAGTACACATTTGCATACATGCAACATATACGTACAACAATACAATTGCGAATTCAAAATGGTTGATTTTTAAAGACGATACTTCTTGTAACTGCAAAAAGACCATTGGTGATGGACTTTTAACCTCGGACAAGTGACGGGTATGACATTTAATCTGGCATCTACACTAGAAACTTCCACACCATATCAAAATGGGAACTTTGAGTCTCGACTCATTTAAAGTGCAGTAGCCTACTATGCTGAGAGTCTTCAGTAGCATCAGCAGGGACGACTTAAGGCATGAGCCAACTGGGCCCGGGCCTCTCCCTCGGTGGGGGGCCTAGTTTCATTCTCGACTCTGTCTTAATAAGATCATGATCAGGATAATTAGAATGGTCAAATATTATTCCCGTACATATCCTCTGATAAACAAGGATTTTCAACCTGCATGTCAACATGCAAAAATGGTAAGACTTATGTGATGACCGTTGTCCAGGTCTAGGATTAGTCTAATACCATAAACCATCATTCAACTCATTTAGTCGAAATGCGGCCATCGGTCGAGTCGGTTTGTGCCTATGTTTTTGAGATTGTGAGACTACTCATAATCTCCGAGTAGTGCACATTTTTTTTCATTTGAAAATGCATGCTATATACTGTCTACTTTCAAAGATCTCAGGTAGAGCCTACATTTTTCATAGGGGCCCAGGGCCTCAAAGAGTCATAAAACGTCCCTGGGCATCAGGACTCGAACTCACCACAACGACGACCTTGAGTGCGTGACTATAACATCCGGCTATCATACCCACCCTAATTGGTCAGTTGGCGGAGGGTTTATTGTTTAGTGAATCTTTCGTACTATTTTCTTGCAGATTCTAGAGATAAGAGATTCAAGATTTAATTTACTAAAATCTTTCATCCCAATACTTTTACTAATTGATTATCATAATGATTTTTAAACAAACAAAAGGCCAAAAAAGATTGAAATATATATTTAAATATTTGTCAATATAAGTATAATCTTGCATTCCGTAATCCGACTGAGTAACTTTTGAGTCTTATGACGCAAGTCCATTATCTTGAGGGAAAAATTATTTTATCGTTAGTTTCTCAAATTATAGTGTTTTTAATAGTTAAACTATAGTTATAATATAAAAATTAAGGATTTTACTGGCTAAAAATAGTCTTAAAAAGGTGCTACAAAGAAAAGTTTATGCAATTGTACGGAAAAGGGAAAAAAAGAATCCATAAAATTTTTTATTAAATATTAAAAATTTAAATATATTTTTCAAAAAAATAATACGAGCAATAACTACATGTTTTTAAACTTACGTTTACCATAAAAATGTGGTTCTGAAAAGCATAAGCCCTCTCAACTTTAAAAATTTGATTCAATAAATCACTCCCGAAATACGCCTTGTATCGCATATTTTTCGTAAGATGCCATTCTGACTTATAAAGATTCACAGTAAAAGAAAAATAACTATCGGTAAGAATGTTTAATTTTTACTTTGCCCCTCATTTATTATTTGTCATGAAGGCATTTGATTATAAATACAGTGAAATATGTATAACGCGAAAATGCTTAAGATGAAATATTGGTTAACACGCAATAATACAGCGGTCCCGACAAACTACTATGTATTTTCATGCATTTTTTCTCTTAACACGAAACAAAAATCGCTAAAATGAAAAGATTTCCTGCTGAAAATGAACAAATTACAGAAAACACCAGCCAGATTGGACTCTTCTACTGTATCATCGGAAGAATTCGACAAAGACATCTTGGAATTTGTTCAAAGCTCAAAGATATCATTGATGCAGATTTCAACGACGAAAATTAAATGAATAATGTAGCTCCTGTCAAGTTCCCAAGTCATCCGACAAGAGGAACATCGTGAAAAGTATGAGCAGTTATTTAGAAGCACATTCTAATGATGAAATAAATAAAATGCAAGACATCGAACAATTTGTTGACAATTGAATGCGAAAAAAAGACAATGCAAAGAAAAATATGAGATTATTTCCAAAATCTCAATAAATGTCTTGTTTTTCAAAAAACTTTATAAGTTTGTATTAAATTTCATTAAGTTCTTGTAAATGTTTTTGTTCAATTGATTTTCATTAATTCATGCACATATACAAATTAAATAAACTAATAAATTTAATTTAATTAATGTTTTTTTTTGTAATATCCTTTAACATGAAACTCTTTTAATACGAAAAAATATTTCAGTCCGTTCAGTTTCAAAAATTAAGCGATTTTTACTGTATTTTATGTCCTTGTAAATTTAATTTTTGTATTCCCGAACAGGATATTTCCGTTCTTGATTATAAGTATTCTTTTAATTTAAATATTTCAAATTTAAAAATGGAAAATGCATAATTTTTGGATTTCACTTTAACTTTGTCGTTTTTCACCTTGTTTAGTAAACTTTTGTTCAGTTCTGTGCCTGCATGTAAACTACTAATTATTTTAACTAGACATTAAAGATTCCATATTTATTTAGGGTTTTAAAGGAAGAACTATGATGTTTATGCAATTCTTTGCAAAAATTCTATAAAATAAAAAAAGGATCGAGTATTATTTCTATTTATTCAGTTTAAACTTCATTCAGTATATTTTATCAAACTCTTACAAAATAACTTCTCACTAAGCAAAAGAATGGAACTGCTTAAGAAAGAATATATTTCTATTCAAAGTATGTTTACACACACACACACACTGAAGCAAGTTATCCTCTCCTCACATATTACTTCTAATTTAATCTATACAAATACCCAAACTCCCAAAATAATCGTCTCCAAGAATGTAAAAGTAGCACTAAAAAAACCTCACAAATCTCGGGAACTGTCCACCGGTAATCCTCTCCGTCTTGAATAAACACGTCCCGATTAGAATAGCTCCAGCTAACTCGACGGTAAGACTCCGAGTAAGAGTTAAGACAAAAATACAACCGGGTCAAAAAGTAAATACCCAAGTTTAGAAAGTTTAATTTAATCTGGCGAAAGACGTTTATTTTTATATGCCACGCACAAATAAAAATATTTTTTTTTTTGGTAATTTCTACGATGGTTATTATAAGAGAAATAAAAGAAATACACGATGAACAGAATATCAGCTTAGAGTTTTAAAATACCGTATTTATTCGAATTTAAGCCGTACTTTTTTTTCCCAATGTGAATGCAACTGAAAATCTGGAGTGGCTTAGAATGAAAGGCGGAAAACTTCCCTGGTTTTGAGAACAAGATATCAATCATTGGCATGGCCAAGTCATTTTAGCGCGTTTTTCACATGTTGTATTTTACAATAATGCAACTAATGAACTTTTTACTAACAGAAAGTAGTACTGTACCACTCCTCTAAATGTACTACTATTGAGCTGAAAAGAAATAATGACACAAAGAGAAAATTTTGTTATAAATTAGCGAAATTCAGGAAAATTTGTAGGAAAATTCGGGAAAATTTAAATATGATTCGGCTCATCTAGGGCACAAATGCGACCCAATGCTGAAAACCCGAGGTCAATTGGTTGCTTATTGGCTGAGAAAAAGTGCGACAAAATATGGAACGAAGACGGAGACGAAATTGCGTCCTAATAGCGATTTTGTTCCACTACGTGAAAAAACGCGCTAAAAAGTTGTATTAACGATGCACAATGAAGCTACACGAAGTCATGGACCTCATAATTTTGAATTTCGGTCAAGTATCAAAGATGAAACCTGAGCTGGTACCCTCTCTCCTAACTTCAGCACCGCCCGCAACAACGGGAGGATGTTTGCGCCTCGACAGATTTAACGTGCACCGGCCTTCTCTACATGGCTGGAACTAGGTTCGAACTGAAGAATTCGTTGGATCGGGGAAATAGAACATGATACTGACGGTTAGAGTCATTACAGGTTCCCGTATGTATGTATAAAATTTTATAATACCGGTAAAATCAATGACTTATTCGCTTCTTTTAGTCCTCATTTTAATTTTTTATTTCGTAAGTAAGGGATAAATATCGATAAACTTTCTTACACTATGTTTTATTTTTTCATAAAAACGTGTTGAGAATTCGGGGTGTAGTTCAGATTCGAATAAATAGGTAATATAACGTTTTATGTTTTGTAACAGAATATATTTAAAGGTATGATGTCATACCCTAGCTCTAGTATTGTTGGTTGATTTAAAATTAACGTCGCTCGATGAAGTTACACGAAGGCTGCTGGCCTAATAATTTTGAACCACAATCAAATGTTGAGCATACTTATCAGATAGCGTCTCCCTTTTCAAACTTCCACACTACAACGACTTGAGTATTTTGACCCTCGACAGAATTAACGTTTATCAGTCCTTCTGCACGGTCCACTTCTATAATCGTTTTCCCAACACTGAATTGAACAATGGTTCTAAGTCTATTGGTAAAAATACTATTTCCCTAAAATCCCAGAAGAAAAAAATCTGCCTTCTTAAATGAAAATTATGCCCTATATAAGTGAATACGGGGAAAACTTTTATTTGCTAAGTATCATTGGATATTTTTTCGCACACGTTGCCTTGTTTGTATATTTTTTACATGAATAAATTCTAAGGCTGAATTTCAAATTCGGAGGGAAAAAAGCCTAAGCAAAGAATTTTCACAAAATTTCTAACAACCAAAGACAAATCCTTTTCACAAAATGTTCACATTTTAAAGTTTAAGAATGATTTTAACCCCCACCTTATACAATGTCTACGTTTTACTCTCTTTTCGTTCCTCTAACTTTGCGAGGAGTTCCATCCATGGTTCTGTAATTAATCCTCTTGGGAAAATTATTCTTTAACTGTAGTTTGAATTTAAAAACTGCTATCCGTAGAGATGACTTGATTTTATACTAATGTAAATGCTATTTAAACTCTGGCAAGGGGTGAGTTAAAGTTAATCCTGAATCATGAGTAGCTAAACGTTAATCGTTAGCAGTGATTCGCTCGTCTCACAGTTATCATTAAAGCTAGAACTACCTTTCGGAGAAGTGGAGATAATAGAGAAGCTGAAGAGGACTGTAACAGTTTAGAAAACAGCTGACAAGTGATCTACAAGTGGATTAAGAGATAAGCGAACATTTGATAATCTTATAAGCTTAGATTAGGGAACTAATTAAAATTGCCCCAAGGTTATTAAATTTGCATTAATCATAAATTGATCAGTCTGAAATTTAAGTAATTGTTTTTATAACAATGTCTACTTCATCAATGACCCAAACTACACCTGGAACCTACGGGTTGCGATAACTTTCTCAAATCATGCTTAAGAAAGTTCGATCTTTCGTATTTTCGACTGTATATTTATAGTCGAATATTCTATATCAGTCATAACCCAGTGTTACAAACAAGAATTTTTAAAGGTGGGAGGGGGTCGAGGGTCCCCCACTCTCATATCATATCCCAATACGCTGCCAAACTTATTCTCTTGATTATATCGATTGTTGGAAACAAAAAAACAGTAAAAAAAATTAAATAGATAATTAGAATTAAATTAATTCTTAATGACAAATAATTAAATTGATCTATATACATAGGATTATAATCAATTGAAAAAATCAAGGATTATGGGGAGTCCGAACCAGTGAATCCTCTCCCCCCCCCCCTTCCCCCAAGTGCACGACTGGTCAGAACGAAAAAAAATTCCCTACAGAAAGATGGAGTGCGTCCGAGTTAAATCAACTTTGCATTAAAAAGCAACACGAAGGCTATTGGTGATGGACGTCTTAATTTTGAACCTTGGTCAAATGACAAGGACGACACCTGATCTGACACTTCTTTCACTCTTGCTCCCCTAACTACCAAAAAACACCAAAAGGGCCAATACCAAAGGGTCATTGAGCATCGGCCTCCTCTACACTGCGGGTCTTCAGGGATACAGAAAGATAGGGAAAAAATCAAAAAATAAACACCAATAAATTATACTTTAAAAAAACTAAAAAATACCCTTTTATAGTTAATCGAACTAATTTGTAACTTAATCTTTTAGTCACCAAATCTGAATATGGAATCTGAAATTAGTCGCCAGATGCTGGATGGGATCTAAAAATGGGAAATCGTTAATCCTGTTGATCCTGATCAGGGCAATGGAACAAAATTGTTTCGTCATCGGTCCTGGAAAAGTGGTTAAAATTTCGAATTAATCTGACCTATTAAAGTGAGTAAAAATTGAGTTCAAAGATTCCTTACATACAAGTGAAGCTTATAAAAAGGGTGGGGAAAAACAGACTTCAATGAAATAACATTTTTCTGACTACTTTGATTTAATGTTTTATAAAAATGCGCGAGGGAATATAAATTCTTTTTTTCTAATAATTACGATTTCTATAATTTACGATTTAATATTTCTATGTAGAATATATTTAAATTAAAAATATCATTTCCAACACCTTTTTTTTTTGCTCAATCTCTCATTAGGATGAAAACATCTCATGTTAAGTTCCTTTTCTTCAGATTTCGTGCCAAATAACGAGAAGGGACGGACGGGAGGTGTCTATATTTCACTGTTTTACAAACATAAAAGATGTAAAATAAAGTTCTCATGGGAGGTCGTTTCAATTATCGTTAATTTTACAAATAGAGCTCTCCAAAGAAAACAGAAAGGGTAGGAAATTGGCAAAGTTAAATGTATGCCAGTGTAAAAAAAAAGTGCAAGACATACACACAGCGATTTATTTAAAAAGGTATAACAGTGCCAGTTTCTGTTTGGAAGTGTGTATTATATATAGCAACTACAAAATTTATGGAAAAGATTTCACATTTTTTTTTAGTGTATCTGCTTTTTAAAAATTTTTTGCTATGAAAATGTAATTTTTTTTTATAATGAGTTCCAGATAGAATATTTAAAAAATGTTGGTCCTGACTAAAGCATCCAACATTGTGTAGAAGTTATTCAATTATCTCACACGTATAATGTTTTGCAAGACTTCGTATGGAATAAAAACATTTGAAGAAATAAAACAAGTAATATAAAAAAAATTAAGTCAATTCCAACTTATATCAGCAAAAAAAAAAAAATTAGTTACCTTTTATTAAATAGTTACAATTAATATAAATATGTATATACATATGACTGAATCACAACATTTAAGTGGCAATTAATTTTTATCAATTATCTTTAAAGTATTGTATTGTTATCCAAAACAATCGTATATATAAAGTTTCATTTCAACTGAATGCTTTGAAAACGGTGAGGGGGAAAAATCTTATTAAAATTTTGACCCAAATTGCTAAAAATGAAGCCAACGTGGCTGTATCTGCAATTCTTTAAATAATTAATTTCAGTCAACTTTAATTAATTATGACTAAATTATCGTATTCTTATCCAAAACAATAGTTTATAGAACTTTTCAGCTCAATTGAGTGCATTAAAATGCATTTTATTAATGATTGAAAATTTGAACAAGATAAATAAAGAGAGTGTGAACTAATAGGAGGAATTGAAAGATAACATTTAAAGAAACAAAAATAAATAAATAAAACTAAATTATTTTGCGCCAAAACAAGCCAAGAAACCAAATTGAGAAAAAATATTTTAAATGTCCAGTGACAAAAATGGATTCTTAGTGTCTTAAAATTATGGATTAACATAAATGTGTTTTTTAAATAATTTGATTCCTGTTTTTATAAATTAAAAACAATTTTTTATAAGAAAATGTTTTTTGTGATGGTGCAATAAATTTGTTAATAAAAACGGGTCTTAAAAAGTTGAATTTAACTTAAGAGGAGCGCCAAGAACGATTTTCCTAGCCCCTCCCCCTTTCCTTCTTGTGCTTTTGAAAAATCCGCGAACATCGTAGATCATGATGTTATAGATTTCTCCAGGAATTTTCAGAAGCATCCATATGGTCATCAAGTCGCCAACATGGTCACCGTCGCAAAAAAATTGCGCAGATTAAGACTAAGGATTGTTGTAATGACACGTTGAATTGCATTGCATATTATATTTGAAACAAGCACACTTTTTATTTTTACACATTTTTTTTTACACGAGCTTTTTTAAAAACCTTTTAAGTGCCGCAACTTTGGGCTGTTGCAACAGGTAGAAGCAAAAATGTGTCAATATTAGGAACTTCAATAGAAATTAATTCTCGCCCCCATGTACTAAACTGAGATCTAGAGTACAATTTTTTTATTCGGCCATCTCTTGTTCCTAATCGGAAAAGTCCATCCCCAAAGAATCTATAAACGGCTCAAAACTTTCTAATGCTGTGTTTTATACTTTAACGATCAAGTAATTGTTATTCCATAAAATGCCTAGTTAAATCGTAGAGTTATTAATTTTACGTTCTTTAACTGACTTGTCTAGTTATTTCATGAAATACCTAGTAATTCTATGAAATAGCGGAGTTCACACTGAAAAGGTAACATATGCAAACACACTCACACACACAAAATCCTGAGCAGTTTGAAAAAGGGATACGAACATGAAATTTTTTGTGTGGAATAAATTCTTTTAAGGTATATGAAACATTCTGCATGGCAAGCAGAGTGTACTTGTAAAAAGCAAACATGAAAGGGTTTTTGTGTTCCACAATTATAAAAAAATAGAACAAAAATTAAAATTTAAAATTACATAAAATTCTTCCATTTTCGCATTCTGTTAAGTATTAAACTTAATTATTTACAATAAAAAAGTGCGCCCTTTTAGAGAACATTCTGGACAAAAAAAACTGACCGCTTAAGGAGTAAAGCAACGGCAAAGATAATTTGAAAAACTTACAAACCGAGATTTAAGACACAATTGAAATTATATAGGGATACTTAAATACCTTTCAAAGCATGATACAATGTTCCATGACACGTGTTTAAGTTCCAATCCATATTAGCTTTCAGTCAGTTTCTGCAGAAGTCGAAAAGTTAGTCCAACGATTACGAGAGCGGTGCATGATTACCATCAAAGATTGACAGCTGGACATAAAAATCAGAACTTGATTCCTGCTTCATCGAGATACATCATCTAAATCTCTATATGCGATGACGTTCCTAAGGCAACTAGTGTTGGCCTTGGGTGGCGCCTTTTAAAAACGAGCGGAACGAATTTGGTAGTTTTCCGTACACGCCACAGTGGAATGAAAGATGGTTATCGCTCTCACAATCAGAAGAAACGGAATCAGAAAGAAAAAAAAACTTTACCGAGGTTGGCTTTCACAAAACATATTTGTACTATTCTTTTTTTCCCTCCGATTCTCTCCACATTCTAGGGGTGGGCGATTTTTAATGAATGACTGCCTGCCTGTCACAGCTCGGAGAAAGATCTAACGCTGGGCAAGATTCGTTTACTTCTTTTTGATTTTTTCCCCCTTTAATTCTGTTGAAGGCGAATGGAAAGTTGGGTGTTATTAGCTTTTCCAAGGGTATAGCGGGTTCCAAGTGCTTCACGTACCACATTACGCAAATCCAGGTGGTAACAAATTGGCTTCAGAGAACACAAATTACATAACTCAAATGTTGCTTAATATAGGTGGTGAAAACTTTAACAGCTTTTTGTGTGTAAATTGTCATCAGCAGTCTTCATATGTTTGATTGGTGACTCGAAAATAACTTTTAAGGGCTAGACTGCACTTGCCTATTTCACGCTAACTTAAAGATCTACTTCACCCAAGAATTTTCTATATAAGTAACGTACCCATTAATGTGTGTGTGCTTTTAAACTTTCAAAATAATTAATATAGACGTATATTAAAACCAAATTTTGAATGCAATTAATAATTTAGAACAGCGATATTCAACCTGCGGCCCACCGAACATTTTTAAGTGGCCCGGTCAATCCCCATTGCTCTGAAAATTCATTTATTTTTGAATATATTAAAAATTTGGTGTCAAGAAATCAAATATATCAATTTTGCTTTTTGTTGTCAATGTCATACGAGTGCGATTTGATATTCTCTTTCTATTTGTAACGATTACGGTTAGTGATAACAGATAATAGTGGAGTAGTGACAGTTTTTTGGGTAGAAACCTAATTTTTAACTATCTTTTATACCTTGCAAGCGAAAAATATCTGAATAAAATATATCATTTCCAGACGATTGAGAGGTTGAATATTTTTCTAGTGAAAAACAAATATGGATCAGAATTGTTTCATTTATCATGAAAGTGCTGTATTTAAAAAAAAATGTCAAACAGGAATCATTCAATGATACTTTTCCTCGAAGATCTCTTTTAAGAGGTAATAAATAGGCTTTCTTGAACAATCTTTGCAACAGCAACAAAGTGTTTTGTCAGTGATAATGCCCCAGCGGTAACAAAGACATCTTATGAAGTTTGTTATATTATTGGTAATCATATGAAACTCTGTTTACTGATGCTAAAATTGTAAAGAGGAGTGTCTCTTAAATGCTTGTAATTCAGTGTTAGTGACAAAAATAAAAAATATAAAAAAATTATAATTCAAAAAAGAAAAATTAGGAGTTAAAATATTTTGATCAATTTTCCACATTTTATCACTTCTTCCCCTTTATCCTTATGATGCGGCCCACCGTGAAATAGTTGGCATATATATGCGGCCTAGCAGGAAAAAAAGGTTGAGTACTCCTGATTAAGACCAACGATCGCAAGCTTTTAGAACTTCATAGACCACTAAATGTATAATTTTTTTATTTGGTGAACCACTAATTGATTGTTCATTATATGCGGACCACTACAACTTTATTGTCAATTATTTACATCTTTCCATATCCCCGAAAAGGGATTTCACGAAAACCGGCAACGTACAGCAATATCAGGAATTTAAGTATTATTCCGCCAATTAACCATGATTCCAGCCCTCACTTTTAAATGTTTCCAGAAATACTGGCAAAAGCAGCGGCAGCAGCAAAAAAGAAAAAAAAATTGCTAAATTTAAAAGGAATTTCGCTAAAAGTAGTAACTAGAGTTTAAAAAAATAATAATCCAAATTCCGTAATTGTTTTGTTTTTCATCATTTCTGAAACTAGATCTTCATGAAAATATGGATGATGTCCCAACTTAAAATGCAAAAAATTTACGAGACGTATATTAAACCTAATTTAAATGCAAACACTAATCTAGATGTAGACTAAACCAATTTTGAACACAAACAAAATTCTCGACTTAGATTGAACCAAATTTTGAATGTAATTAATAGTACAGACATAGACTGAACCAAATTTTGAATGCAATTAATAGTATAGAAGTGGACTGAAACAGATTTTGAATGCAATTAACAATTCCAGAGTAGACTGACTGTAAATTGTCTCGAATATAATTAATGATTATTGGCCACAAAATTATTTCGAATGACTCTGAATGTGAATAACTACTTCTGTTATATGTTTCAAAGTTTAAATTTTTTTCTATTTATTGAATACTAAATTGCAATACTTGATACTCGTGTCATATGACATCACGATCGCATGAGAGATGTATATGGAATTAGCAAGTACAACAAGAAGTACGAAATTTAGATTTCACTCCAGCTGAAAACACTTGAATGTATTCCTTAAGTAATCGTTTTGAATTAAGACCAATACTTATTTCCTTATTCACTTTTTGGTTTTTCTTTATCTGCTATAATTTGCAGAAGAGAAATAGCAGGTAGGAGTAGGCAAGATTCACCATTAGTTACTTTTTATTCCTTTTAATTCAGGGAAAGCGAATGAAGCTGAGCATTGTCTCGTGTATGTTACAAATACAATTGGATCCCGTTAACACGTAGCTCAATAACAAGCGAATCTGCTTAAACATGAGGTCTTTTGACCAGATATCCCTTTTGATATCACTCCAAGACATCCTTTTTAATTCCCTTTTTCATTTTCGTAAAATTTAGATTAATCTTTGTTCGCGTATGACATCACAACTACCACAAAACTATTGTCCGGCAGACAATAATATTTTTCTCCTTACTATTATGCAGGGTGTTGCCGAATTCAACCGACAAATTTAGAGGAGTGATAGTAGGTCATCAAGGGGACGACAAATCACCACAGAATATGGGGTTGCAAATCACGTTTAGTCGGTGAAAATCGCGATAATAGTAGCCATCGGGAGGACGATGCGCCAGATGAGGCGAGTGGTGAAATGAATGTGGGGATATACATATACGGCTCAAGTGTAGTATAGGGCGATTTTTCTTTGGATTTGGCGATTTTTAAATAGATATGGTGAGATTATGAATTCATTCTGGCTTCCGGGTACTATTGCTAAGTGAAGTAGCTTGGCGATCGATTTTGGTCGCCAAAAGAAATTGACATCGCCAAGGCCCCTCCCTTATACTACACTTTAACCTACATTACTGCCCGAACGCTTCAGTGGCGCAAAATACAGTGTTTTCCTACAACACATCTCCCGGAGTTGCACTGTGACTGGTAATCCGTGCAGCACCAGGAGGTCTAGCTCATGCACGATGTTTCAGCAACACATTGATGGGTGCAACCACCTCCGTCCTAACTATCCTAGGAGGTATATCGAAGGCGGCGGACTTGTTGCTTGGTCTCTACGCACCGGGATTTAATTCCTTGCATTTCTTCTTCTGAGGCCACCTGAAAACGCTTAAGTATGAGATACCGGTGGCTACAATGGAGGATTTCATGGCGTGGATCGTTGTCGCTTCAGCTGACATTACCAGAGCATCAAATCTATTAGAACGCTTCCGACAATCCATCACCACAATTTCCAACAATTCCTGTAACAATAACTTAACGTTGCATTTCCGATGTCGAGCTTTGATGCATTTTTCGAATTGTGAATATGTTTTACGTCTTATAAATGTATTTCCTATCTATTATTGCCCCTTTTCATTCCACTCGACATCACACACTTCATTACTGGTTTTGAAAGTTACTCCGACTAAACGTCGTTTGCACCCCCTATGTTCTATGGTAATTTGTCATCCCCGTGCTGCCTAATATAACCCTTCTGAATTTGTCGGTTCGGCAACACCATGAATATACATAAATCGCCTTTTTTCGATCTGTTAAATGTTCCGATTTGGATTTTTTTCTCGTGAAATTGTTGTATGTTCTACCAATTTATATTTGTCAATATGTACTGAATATGGTTCAAAAAAAAATTCGTCAATTTTCTTTTATTAATAAGGAACGAAACAAGGCTAGAAATCTTGGAACTTATACGTCTCGCTCAATTTATATTAAAACTGTAACTCACTGTTTACTTAACCTGCGGTTTAGTAACCATGAACCACGACTACCACGTGTAATAGTTCTGAAGGTTACATACCAAATTTGTAAGACCAGGTGTTAGATAAGTTTACTAACGCTATACCTTTCATTCATTGGCTTATGTATGTAAACAAGAAATATTTTATTGCCATGAGTTGTCATAAAAATACCGATAATTTAGTCTAGAAACCACAAATTAAGAATTTGATGCATTTTTTATGGTCTGTATAAAAATAAAGATCATTCCTTTAACTGGTATTACTATCAATATATGAATATAGACAATTCAAAATTTTAAATGTGACAGGGTATTGGTAATTGTCTGGTAGATATTCTGATGTATGGGATGTTCGAAAAGTATGATCACACTTTCAAAAATGAATCAAAAACAAAGTATTTCACTGACGGATTTTTGTGTCCCATGAAAGAAGAATTAAAGTTTTTGTTTCATGAAGTCCCCGTTTCACACACAATGGCTTCACTACCTGCAAGAACAAGCTCAAGTTCTAGCATGGTTTATCGAATGGAATACCGGGCGATGGACGAAGAAAGGAAGTTCAATACCGTGGTCACCTAGATCTCTAGATAATATCTTTGGACTTCTTGTACGGATACGTGACAAACATTGCTTACCAATATTCAATTAGTGTGAATGATGAAATGGAAAGTCTCGAACTACAGTGGTCATTCAGATTGTTGATTCTGCAATGCTTCGTAGAACATGGCTAGAAATCTCATATGGACTCGATGTGTTGCGCGCAACTAATGGTGCGCTAACGGAAATCATGCAATAAAACATTGTAAAAAACTCTTTTTTTTGTTCCATAAAGAAATCTATGTGAATATCTTTATTTTGTGGTAATTAATACTGTTCCATAAAGAAATCTATGTGAATATCTTTGTTTTTTGGTTTTTTTCCTGTCGACTATAATTCAAACCTTCGATAATACGAACCGCTCGATAATTCGAAGCATATGCTCAGTCTCTAGAAAAAAAACCTTGATATTTCGAACCAACCCGATATGTTATGGTACACTCAATATTTCGAAGTAAAATCTGTGGCTGGCCAGACTACAACTCGCGACAATTCGAAGTTTATCTTATACTCGTAAAACTCTCGAGAATTCCAAAACCTTACTATCATGTACAGTACTGTAGCAAATAGGTTGGAGCTTACAAGTTTTGTATTTTACTGTCTCTGATTGTGTTGTATTGTCTCTGTAACGTAGCCTTTTTGATGACCATCTGTCTGCTACCCCTTTGTGTTTTCCGGTTCCTCAGGTGAAAAGTCAGTTTTATTGCTTTTCTTCATGTGGACAATAGACCAATCACACCTGTTGTCAGCTGTCCATATCTTTCGTTTAACACGGGACCTTGCTACACATGTGTTCATAAAGGATGGTCCGCTATTAGGAAGAACTGTGTAGGATTTTGTGTGTATGTATTGAATGTATTCTTTTATTACATGATTTTTAACGTCTGTATGGTATTTTTATTGTATGCTATGCACTTTTTAAAAATACTTTAAAATAATTTTATACATATGTAAAATTGTCGTTTTAGTTTCAAATTTAAATGTGTTGAAAAAAAATTTTCATGTATTTTGGGTGTTTTTTTCTACCCTCTAGAAAATTCAAAGTTTGAGGGACCAATGAAAAACTTCGAATTATTAAAGTCGACTGTATTTGAAAGTGTAGTCTCTTATAATTTTCGGTCACTTGATATATTTAAATATTAAAATTAATCAGAAAAACGGTATAAACATACCTCACCGAAATCTATTTGGTTTTTAAGCATTAATTCACCATTTGATCATAAAGAATTATTAATCACAGTCGCGTCAAGAAATTTGATTGGCAGTATTATTATCATAAAAAAGTCGACACTTCAAGTGGGTATACTTTTTTTAATTGCAAAACCAGTTATTTGTGGCACACTGGTATACAAATTCATATTTCATTTTAAAATCAGTACAAATAAATAGGATATTATTTGGTCGTTAATTTAATACGCACACGAAAACAGCTGAAGCATGTATCTGATAATGATTTAAAGTATTACGCACCTGTTTAATCAAGAGAAATAAAATTATAAAAAATGTGTAAAATTTTGATTGCAAGGCTTTATGAAAAGTTTATAAAATCTGAATAAATATTATTGAAAGTGGTAAATATATCATTGACCTCTTTTTAGAAAGTAGATATTACAAAACTTTATAAGCTATTTAGAGATTAGCATCATTGCTGAGAACTCCATTTCCTTAAAAATTAATAGAATATAATGCATGAATATATTTACGTAGACGCACGACTGAAACGAGAAAAACTGTTTAAATGTACTTTTTTAATTCATATTATTTTATTAGGCAGGGCCAAAGGTCATTTTAAATTTATAATGTGAAAAATGTGAATATATGTTTTAGTTTGGATTCAGAATCAGAAATTAAGTTTTTGGATTTTAAAAATATAAGAAATGCACTACTGAGGCATGCGTAAAAACTAATGCTACTTAATCAGATAAAAATAAACAAATATGCGCATATTTTTGTATGTTACTTCTGAAGAAAAACTTTCAACATTAAGCATATAACTCACATGCTCAATTTAAAAGCCAATATTTTTCAAGAAATACAAGAGATACGCAGAGAGAGATTGCAAGTAATTGAGTGGGAAAACTCCGTACTTGCAAACTACAAAGAGATATTTTAAAATCCATATCTATAATACAAGATTTTCGAACTTTGTGTAACATTAGACAAACAAAAAACATTTTCCATTATAAAAACAATTAAAAAATACATTTTTAAATTGACTTTATGCCTACCTATTTTCGCATCAAAGTATGACACTCAAAAAAATAAAAAACTAACTTATGAATCCTATGCCAACGATATACCGCCAAAATTGTATGCCAAAGGTTAATCACGAAACATTTTACGTGCTATGGCCACACTTTTCGGTGCAAGCAAAAGTTTGATGAAATTCGTCAAAAATCGCGAATGGCATGAGTATACACGCACGCACACACCAAATTACCATTAAGGGGGGGGACAGTTTTAGGTTTATAATCATGCGTGTGCGTTATTTGCACTATAAAGCAAACTGAAGGCTATCGGAATGGACCTCGTAATTTTCACCCTCGGTCAAGAGACGACACCAGAGCACACTTCCCACTCCTAACTACCAGACCACACAAACGGGAGGCATTGAGCCTCGACTGATTTAACTAACATCGACCCCCTCTACACAGCGGGTTTTTAGTGACAGCAGGATTTGAACCTGCGACACTGCGACCGTCAGTTCATGACCACGACCACTAGGCTACCGCAGCCACATAACTTGGAGGAAAATGCCCGTACATACGGACTAGACTTAGTGATAATTTAAAATCCATAACTGTTATATGTATAATGCTGAGCAAAGTTTTAAATTTTTTTTTATAACAGAAATTTTTTGAAAATATAATTAAAAATACATTAAGTTTAAACTATATAATTATTTTTTGTTCACCTCACCTATTTTTGTTTCAAAATATAATAATCGCTTCAAAAATAGGGTACTTATGAATTCTATGCCAACGATTTACCAACAGAACTGCATGCCGGATGTTAATCAACGAACATTTTACAAGCTATGGCCCTATTTTTCGGCACACACAAACGTTTGTAGAAATTCGCCAAAGATCTCCAATGCCATTAATATACACGCACGAATTAAATTACTATTAGGGGAAATAGAGATTTAGGTTTGTAATCATAATAGATCGGGCTTTTATTTATATTTAAACCAAAGCAAATTATGTCCATCTAAACATTTTAGAAGTAGTATATATATGTAACATCCCTTTTAAAACAATGTGTGTAATATAAATACACTACTTTCAAAAAATGCCGAAGCTTCAAAACGAAGAACACAAATTCAATCAAAGCCACATGTTTTTGTTAATTCCTCACACATATCAAACTAGTGAAAAGATTTAAACAGCGGTTCCCCGCTATTTGTCAGAAAGCGTCATTACGTCCCCGTACTCTCGCAGCAAATAAAGTGTACAACCCGTTATTCAAACTGTCGGATAAATGCCACAAGCAATATATAATTGTAACTTCTGTCTGGTATCTAAGTCCCATTCTAAGTGGCAGGCATTATTTAAGCATTTCGACTCCAGTTTTCGAGGATAAACATATTCGAACAAATACAGAGATACGGATACTTATAAAAAAGACATAAATAACAATTTCTTCTTGCCTTGAAAAAATGTAATTATCTCAAACATCAGCCGAATTGAGAAAATGACATGGTGACATGTGTATTATCCGAAACACAAATAGTTCATGGACATGTCTTGTTTGACGGATATAATTTATGAAAAATGTAACTATGGCATCTGAATTTGATTTTTGTGAGATATTTTTATCTTGAAGAAACAAAAGCACGATTTAATAAGTGCTTTAAAATAAAGAAGAGTTTTTTCCCCCAAATCAGGACGAAAGAATTTTACCTAATCCAATAAAAATTGAAAAGCAAAAAGTTTAATAAAATTATGTATTAAAAGACATTTATGTAAAGAGCCAGATTTAGCTACGCTGTGCCAAGCAATTGTTTTATCACTTTTACTCTCTTTTAAGGCTAGATTGAATAAAATGGATTATTGAAAGCATTGTAAGAAAAGATAAAGTACATTAAAACGCAAAACTTACTAAAATTGCATTATAGAAATACGTCGTTTTTTTGAAACTGTTACGATAAAGTATTAAAAAATAAAATACGAACTACATAAATTTTCATAAAACTACATGTGTTACATAACACTCTAGGTTTAACATGAAAACATCGTTTCCCTTTTATTTTCCACTTTCAATTTCTGCTAGATGTTGAATGATTGGTTATTAACGCTGTATCCACACAGAATCAATACAATGACTTTTGGCGACAGACCTCAGTCAAGTGACGAGGTCGACAACCTAAGTAGACACACGCACACAATTTCTCTATATGGCGGTCTTCAGTGCCAACTGGACTCGAACTCACTATTCGCCAGCTAAGAGTCCTACTGCCGCCTGCGGCGATGATGTTAGTGGTGAACAGAAGGGTGTTCAATTAATAGGGCGAGAAATTTGAAAGACATTCAAGACAAGGGGAGTGTACTTAGGTCAATCAGGAATACGAAACTAAGGAATATAGATTGATAGGTATGAACTGTGAATAAGATAAAACGAGTCCTTTATTAACCGAATAACAGTATATATGTATTAAATCCTAAGTAAATTTATAATTACGAAGTAAAAATTATATATTAGCTCACTTAATGAGCGATAAATGACTTAGAAAAAGATTCTACGAATTTTTTTTTTTAGCAAAAATAGGTACCACAGATTTTAATGAACTTGTAACGGAGCAAATACGTTTGCAGTTCCTATCAAAATCATTCAATTAATCGTTTCTAATACATCTGGTTTGTAAAGGGAGAATCAAATATATTCAGGGAATTGCCGAATTCAACCAACAAACTCAGATGGGTGATAGTAGGCAACATGGGGATGACGAATTACTTTTGAACATGGGGTCGCAAGCCACGTTTAGTCGGTGAAAATCGCAATAGTAGCCGTTGGGAGGACGAAAAGCCAGACGAGATGGGTGAGCAAACGAATGCGAAGATTTAGAGGGCCGTAAAAGGGTTTTAAAGAAACTTTCATGTATCCAAATTTCCCACTTCTCTTGGAGTTGATGTAGGGAGAACAAACCACTGAGCACCAGAACGTGAGGTTCATCCACGATGGTACAGCAGCACATTTTTCAATTGTAGTGAGTAACCATATACCCATTCTTCATATCTCGGGAGGTGGAGTGGTTTCTTGGCCTCCACTCTTCCTGGACCTCAGTCCGTTGGATTTATTCTTCTGGACCAATTGAAATCACTTGTGCATGAAACAACCATGGGAATCCGATAGGGAATTCCATATCACGGATCATCGTATTTTCAGCTAACATCAACATCACATCGAATTTGTTTGAAATCACGTCTGACAATCCTTCATCCGTAGGTGTTGGCTGTGCTACACGGCCGCACTATTCGCACAATACTTGTGCATCGAGCTATGATGCATTGGTCGTATTGTAAACATGGTTTACGTCTATTAAATGTATTTCCTACCTCCTATTGCTTCTTTCCATTCAAATCAGCATTACACCCTTCATAACTGCTGTTGTGAATTACTGTGACTAAACGTAGTTTGCGACCCCATGTTCTATGATGATTTTTGATTCCCACGTTGCCTTTTCTCGCCCCTCTGAATATCTCAGTCAAATTCGGCAACACCATGTATATTTTTTTGTCCCTACCAGTCTTTTTAGAAGTAAAACTTTTAAATTCTTTAGAATCCACGTAAATTGCCTTTGCTATTCTCTGATGTGTCAACGTGTGGGTGAATCTTATTTTTCATTTTAGAGATAAAAATTAAATATTTAGACTGGAAACTAAGCACATAATTCGAAATGAACATCTTTTCAGAATGAATTGCCACAAAAGAAAAAGAGAGTGCCAGCGATAAGCCAGAAAATACCAACAAACAATTTATATCCGAAAACTTCAAATTTAACATAATTATAAAATTTTAATTATTTATGTAACCTAACTTAGGTCATTTTCTGTTGTATAATCGTCTGTTACTGAAAATGGCATCTTTTATAATTGTTCTTAATCTAAGATTTTTTTTATTAATAAATTAGCACATCGAAGCATGGCAAAGACCAAAATTTTATGGTGCCATAAAAAAGTTTTTACACACGACTGAAATAGATTTGACTCTATGTATTATTCACCTGTTTTTCCCTACATGATGTGTAGTAAGTAGAACTCGCACACACAATTGGTAGTCAATATTCATAATGTATCTGGATTGCTGTTTTAAAATAGTACAAGAACTTTAAGTTTTTAACAGGTATAAAAGCCGAATATGCTAGTATAACGAATCAAGCAAATACACTTAATACTATGCCCATTTTTTACAAAGACTTTCGGAAATATGTGCGGCAGTCCTTTCAAAACTTCACAGATAAAAAACAAGACAAAAAAAAAATCCCAGAAAAAAAATTTGTCGAAAATAAGTCACGATAAGTAGAATTGCTTGAACCAAATACATATCTAAACAAAATTTATATCGATTCGTTGTTATAAGGCTACGCAATTTAGTTGTTAAGTACCGCTATAAAACAGCAGCAATCCAAAACAAATGGACGGTTCAGGGACATTGTGATAGTGTCCATATTTCTTTATGGAAATATATTTAAAATACTGAAATTGCTTTCAACACATTTTGAATGGCTTTCTTCAGACTTGGGAAGAATAACGTTCACAGCATGACTTGATTACATATGCGAAATCTTCGAGAACTTTATTGTGTTTTATTCCCACAACCGACAGGTCGTATTTTTCTTTGGAATTGCTGACTGGATCGTTACACTAGACATTTCCTCTGAAATATAGCCCTTTTTGCAGACAAGGAATATATTTCTTTGTATGCATTATTTATGCAAGTATACGGTAGTAAAATTTGTATATTCTTATAAGAGTAGATAAGAATATTAAATGCGATTGAGTGCATTTCAAGAATGTAGTATACATTTTATAAATCTTTAATAATATCGGCATTATTCGGCAATTTTTAACAGTAAAAAGAATTCAGTTATTGCATATGCTTCATGTTTTAATACATTTAAGTATACAAAAAGTATAATGCACTGATTTTAAGATATCATAAATTGTACATTAAATCTATTTTAAACTAAATATATTAACAGAATTATTATTTGTCAAAAGAAACTGCGTACAAAATGCACAATATAACAAATACTGAACTTAGCTCAGTGGCGCAACAGCCCATAAAGGCCAAGGCTTACTGCGCCTATCTCAGTTTACGTGATCTTAGGCGCAGGGGGTGCATATACAGATGTTTCGGTTAAGATGTCGGTCTAACACGAAACCCCAGTGTTTAGTTCCCAAGCAAGCTTGGCACTCATTTATCGACCCACTGAAGAGATGATAGGCTGAGTCGACTTTGCACAGCCCCGGATTTGAACGCCGGACCTGAGGCGTGGAAGCGTGATTTTCTTACACTCAGCCACTGGGCTTCATATACAAGTAAATTCAAAAATATCCAAACTCTCATATGATACAGAATATGTAGCAATTTCACTGGAGTAAAACATGCTGCTGGAAAAACTAGCTGTTTGAAGTCAATTAATTGAAGATAAAGCATTGTTATTTTATTTGCACATTTTATAGACGAACACATTTAAAGTGACAAAACGAAAAGCAGTAATATAAACACACACCAATTTGCGACAGTGGGCAAAACATTCTTTTTCACATTCCCGAGATCTCAGCTCTTATAAATTTTCTTACCAGAAGCGGCTCGAATGTTCGATAAAATCATATGATTGCCGAAACCATTACACCTTTTGATCAGAACTGGTGGCTGGTGAAATTTCGCATCATTTCACTTTGAAATGTGCCAACATGGCAGTTTTTGAGGAGATAAAAAGTAGTGGTTAAAAGTGTATTTCCGTTAGGCGGGTAAACTAAAAGATTGAATTATCACGCAACATCTTGGGTGGCTCACGAATATCAAATTGAAGAAAGCCCCTCGATAGACAATTTAAACAGAATTATTACATATATACACAGGTAATAGAGACAAATAATGAAATCCCCTGGAATCAGAATTTTTTCTCATTAATTTGGCATTGGTCCACCGTGAGCATTATGAACAGTAAGAATTCAAAGTAAATAAATGTATAGATGTAAACAGATCTCTCATTTAAGATAACTATTTTATTCTCTTTTTCCAGTAAAATATCTAGCGATTCTACTGGTAAAGAGAGAGAGAGAAACGAACCTCACACAAACCTTGACACTTATAGTACTAATAATAAAGATGTAACGAATATCCATACCAAGATGCTGTAACGGATGTCCCTGAAATCCGTTAGTGATTGGGAGTTAGAGTGAATACCAACTATATCAAAACAATATATTTTATTAATCCTTTAATAAATCTCGGCAGCCCAGGCTGGGAAATGCACCTATAAATAAGTATTGTAGCAAAAGCGAGGAGACATATTTAACATTTAATTACGGATCGAATCACTTTTGGAACGTTTCAGTAATATACGTTCTAAATAAGCTTAATTCCGTTCACATCTATTTGACCTCTAGTCGAAGTTAATCTAATTCAAATATATATATATATTATTGACTAAGTAGTCAAATATAAATCTTAAATATTAAGTAATTAATCAACGAGTCAACTCGACTAGCTTTCCACTACTTTGCGTTTAACTTCTATCATCTAACTCTTAACCTCTTCCTTTCGAGCCTAAAAGTTAATGCTTCAATATACTGCATAATTTACATAAACCGCATCTTCTTGGGAGAAAGTTTCAATAGCAAAATATTTACAGAGATAGGTTTTCCCCAAGAGGATTAATAGGAGGCTCGCTATAGACCCGCTACAATGTTATTATAGATTATTTCAGTTAAATTGAGATATAATGAGCACAGTTTTACTCCATTATTTTCATTAAGATAAATTGTGATGCTTTTTGCTGTACGGAGAGGAGACTTTTCATTTGAAACAATAGTCACCCATAAGGAAAGACAGTCTACACCATTGGATGCACATGATTTGAAGTACGCTCAAATTGCTTTGAACTGTTCGCAAACCCATAAAAATGACTATTGTTCCTTACGATTAATAAGAAATAGACTTTTCATACCCAAAATACCCATTCATGTAATACAATTTGAATAAAGTAACCACAATGAAACATCGCCAAAAACTAAAAACTTTGTAAGGTGGGGGGGGGGGGGACCACGATCAGTTAAACTTAATTTTATTTTCCAGCGATCAGTTTTCTAGTTTTGATTCTCACTGCCCACCGTATATGATTTTTGGCATTTTTATCATGAATGAGAAGTTCGCAAATAATTTTCAACATATAAAAATACGTATTATACCATCGACCAATTTCGTCAAAGCAAAAGTCATCGCCAAATGCGGCGATGAACAAGGAATACTTGAAAATCATTCCCGTACATTTTCAAACACAATAATGACAGCATTTGGCGAATTTTTTTAAATGGCGATGTCTTTTGGTTTGGCGTAACTGGTCGACGGTTCGTCCGTTATTTCCAGAAATTTCATCTGTGAAGCTCCCAACGAACTGTTCCACTTCAAATGGGACTTTTACAACAGATGTTGAAATCATTCATTTTCTCAGTCTTAGAATTGTGCTTTAACCAAACAGCTATTTCCAATTTTCAATTATTTCTGTTTGACCATTTACATAATTTCTATAGTTTAAATTAAAAGAAATGTTTGATTGGTACCTGGAGATAATTTTATATAGTTTTTATGCTCAAAATTGCAACTGTTTTAAACACTAAAGCCACAACTAGGCAAGTACCAATAATCATGCTTCTCTGCAAATCGACATAAGATTCGTCATTTTGAAATAATATTTCACGACTGATGTCTAATCTATTAACTACACCACTCAGTTGCGTAACATAGACCCCTGCAACCACCGCATTGCGGGGGCTCCCAGAACGCAAAGGGTCCAAAATCTGACTGATGCCAAGTACGTAAAATTTAATCAAGCCCTTTGTAAAATTCTACTTGGGCAAAAAACCTGACCTTGCAGGGGGGCCCTAATATTCTCCGTTACTTAGCTACACCATTTATAGCAGATAGTTGACTTCTTACTCTACTCGTATAAGTAACAAACGATGAAACACATAAAGGATCAGAATATAAGATATTTTCTTCAAAAGAGATTTCTATTATCTTATCTACTACCGGTATACTTGTATATCAAATGCAATGGAAAAAATAAATGCTTAACAAACTTGCAAAGTTTCTTTTGAATGCTTAAACCCAGTTAATATTAATGGTTTTATTCGTGCAATTAGTTAAAAAAAATAGAGCCTAGGATAGAAATATTTAATTATATTATACGTTGCTATACGGTATAACAATATTGAATAGAATTAAGATCAAATTTATTCATAACCCATTCCCCCTTTAACAAGATTACCAACGCTGAACCCCAAATATATAACCACAAATTTATCCAAAAGAATTAATGTCCATTAAAGTTTCTCGGAAAAGAAACCATTCAATGGAATAATATGGTTAGTTAGACATGGTAATTAGAGTACGGATTTGATTAATTACATTAGAAATGCGATTATGCATAGAAAACAATTTCATCTATTGTGAGATCAAGTTTTTATTCATTCTTCCACCATTACGGTTACGATATTGTTAATGGAGTAAGAATCGGATTTCCAATAAATTCCCATTGTATTACAACTTGTACCAACTCGCCATTTTGGATTTAAAAACATTAATTTTAAAATTTCTACCTTCCTCAATATAATAAAGGTTTCTGATGAATTGTGTATTCTCCCGATGTTTGAAAATACTCTTATATATGTCTATTTAAATTATATTCATTTGTGAGTTTTCAGATCTTTAAAAGAAATATTTAAAAATATTTTCAAAAATTGGGAAAAAATGCAATTTTAAGAAGACTAATTTTTTTTCAAACCATCGGATACATTTTATTGCATTCACGTGTGTGAAAGCAAGTACTTTTTATTAAAGTTTCACTGTAAAGCAACAGGAGAGTTATTGTTGATGGGCATCGTAATTTTGAAGATCGGTCAAGTAATGAGGATGGAATAGCCAACAGTAGGAAGTTGAGCTTCGAAAGATTTAACATGCATTAGCCGGTTTTGGGCTTGAATTGCTGACATGTCGGCCACGAGCCAGTGACTATGACAACTAGGCTACCACGGCCACTTTTATTCCATTGAAATAGATGAGTTAGTATAAATTTGAGAAGGAAAGCATTATTTCCACACAAATAGGGTTTACATTGCGTTTTAGGGAATTCAAAACGGAAAGTTGACGGAAACTTCAAGTGCTATGACTGGTTTTAAGGCAGAGTATTAGTAATTTCTCTAAAGTTCAGGCTTTATGGTTTCAATGTTTTCTTGGCTTCAAAAAGCTATATATTGTTACGTAGATCGGGGTTCGAGGATTTATGCAATCAGTTTCAAAGAGCAAGACAGTTATTAAGGAGCGATGGAAATTTATTGTCGGAAAATAAAAAAAAAAAAACAAGAATAAATCTCAGAAGGCCTTCACATCTTCTACGGAGTTCAGTTACAACTATCAATGTCTAAAATACAAGTATGTTAAAGGTTATTCACAAGCACTCGCTCGTCCTACTCAGCCGAAGTAATCACTAATCGTTGGTCGACTCTTCAACGGTCAAGATAGTACTACTACTAACTAGTTCCGGCGAGTGATTCCCTATTAATAGTCTGCACGGGTTTTCTTGAAAAATCCACAGACGTCACAGTTCTGATATAAATAAATTTCTCCAGCATATTTCCAGCAGCATCCATATAGTCACCAACATAGTCGCCAAGTCATTAACATGGTTGCCATAAATGATTCCAACTCGGCTCCATCAACAACATTTCGTCAAGTTTCCAATGAATCGCCATTATAATGCAGAGAACGGCGTTGTTTGCGAATATTACAATTTTAACATAAAATAAATACAACAGAAAGTAATATTAACGTATTACACATCTAAATGTAAAATATTTACACTATTTTAAGCCTTCATTACACAAAATTCGTAACAATGTACTGCTCTCTATTCGTATTACTTTTGAATTTCAAGAAATAATTTTTTATGGAATGACAAGAGCAAAATAATTTTTAGAGATACAATAAAGTACATTCTTTAAGTTTAAAATGTATGTGTCTCATATACGTTGTGCTTTCTATTGGCATAAAATGCTCATATATAATTCTTCCATTTTCGGAACCATACGACTGTGCCAATAGTTCTAGTGTGTCACTCCAAAGGGAAACGTTAGTAAAACAATTAATGGATCAAGTCAGTGGGTGAGATTTTTGTTAACGTTGCACTACAAAGTAATACGTAGGCTTTTGGCGATGGACCTCATAATTTTGAGCATCGGTCAATTGACGCATTAATCGACCATGGCCACATTAATCGACCAAATCCAAACAGAAATTAATGGAAATTCTGTTTGCTTACATTGCTTTTAAAGGACAAGTCCCAGCTTACACTCACGTTTTCTTTTTTTCTTTTTTTGCTTAGAGAGTAATCTCTGTCGGATTTGGATACACTTTGCTTTAGACTGTTTGTAACATTCTTTAATAATTTTTAAATATTGACTTAGGTTCATTTACCAGATATCATCAAAAAAGGATGTGTAGTAGATGATGACAGATATATATCTTAGCAACCTTTATAAAAGGTGATACATTCTGTATAATTTGACACTAAATTTTGAAACACAGGTTCCTGACATGTGATTCATCACCAATGCTGAGAAAGTTAATTAGCTGCCATAATGACATCAGTCTGTTTATTAATGTTCCAAATGAATTATTGCTGTTTTTTTTATCCTTTTATACTTGTCAACAGCAAGAACAGCTCTTACATATGCTAGAATTTTTCCCTTATATTTTATTCGAATGACTAGCTTCTCCCTCTCAGTATCCTTTAATCAAAGCGACGAATCATTTTTTTAAACTCTTTTCTCTCAACGTTTGAAGACTAACATAGAATCTCGATTACAGAGTTACGGCGACAGATCTGTCAAAACTCCGACCATTGCTCGCGTTATCATAATAGCATTTCTTTTTTTCCCCGTTTCCTCCCTTGTGGATGGTTTGCTGCTTGGTTACAATGAGCAGCGCTCATCCACTGTGAAACAATTAAGAATTAAATTAAAAGCGTATATATTTTCTTTCATTTGTGAGAACCACAGAAAAGCCTTTGATAAAAAATTTGCATCATAATTAGGCATGTAGGCGGAATTTTTTCAAAAAAACATAAAATAGGACGCTCATTATAGTGGGAATAGCAAAACGCAGAATAATGAGTTTTGTTCAAATTACACAACAATGCTTTTCATTTAGAAGCAGTTTCTTTTCTCACCTTGAAAATATAGAATAAGTGGAAAATCAGAAAACTCAAATGATGTTGTATTTCAAATCTTTTGGAGCAAATCGGATAACTTATACATTTATCTATGAGGAAAATCAAATTTTCATCACTATATGTAGAATCAGAATACCACTGAGCTGCTGATTAAAAATTACGTGATTCCGGAAAAGGAAAGGCATAAATAAGCAAATTTTTCTTTGAAATATTGCAAACATTGTCAAGGTCATTTTTTTGCATTCCAAAATCTTCGAAATAGTTTTACTGATAGCAACGCAAAGGATCGTTTATCGGAAAAGACATATATACGTTCGGGATGCATGTAACGCCCCGGTTGAGTGAGACGTATATATACGCATGCGGAAGAAGAGGTTAAAACGTATGTTTCCGAATATTAGCCGATTCATTGTGTTACCTAGTATGTATTTTCTTCAAAAATTTACCCAAAATTCAAAACTCGTATGAAAGCCGAAATTGGGTTGAAAAATTCCTCTAATTTCAAACATGTTGCCATATGGGTGAAAACGTAGATAGGTATGTAAAAGTGATTGAAAATTTTCCAATCGAATTCCTGAAAAGTAAAAGGTTTACGACAATAGTTTTATTTTTGGTAACCCTACCTGAAACTAACATTTTTTTCATTCATGTGTTATCTTCTACTATATCCTATACTATATTTCTTCATAGAAAATGAACGGGCAGTGAAATTTGTATACAGCACTTGATCGACAACCAATGTTTCATGCTCTAGAGAAAAACTCGCTGCTTGATGTTCATATGCATTTCGACTTCCCAATAAGTAAATAATTTTACGAACCATTCGAAAACTCGAATTCTGATATTGATTTGAAAGGATATATATGACCTTTCCCTTTTATCTTTGAATAAAGTTCCATCCAAAACACTCAAAAAGCTTTAAGAAAATTAATACTGCTTGCACAGGGCTAAAAGAAAATTTTTAAAAATCCATTTATCTTAAACTACAATTTTCCGTGATTAGCGGATCCGCAACCCAAGCCCTACTCTCATTTAAAAAATGTTCCAAAATTTATGGCTTATACTTGGAAATATGCGATACTTTACTTGGGAAACTCGGAGTATATCAATATATAAAATACTCAATCAAAATAAATTTGGTTAGGAATTATATGTTCTAAAAAAATTGTACTTAAAAGTTTGTTAAACCCTAGTAATTATGTTTAAAAATTATTAAGCTATAGATAGTCACGAAGAGTATATTTAATAGTTAAAATACACGCAATAGGTTGTTTAAACACGCAATATGTGTGCTATTTAAAAGTTAAATGTTAGATAAAATGTTTGATGAAGATTATACGTAAATTCAGCTCTATAATCTCTCTGCCTGTTTGAATTAATCGGTTAAAATGTACAAAAAAGGATTAAACGTTTCGATTTTAGATTGTTATAACGTAATTTGTGTAGTAAAATTTACTCATTTTATTTCAATCTTGTGATGAAACAAAAAAACATCTAAACGATAAATTTAGATTAAAATCACACTTCAATTAATAATCACGTCTATTAATTCCAATGCAGTGGGAGTTGATATTCTATTTAGTTATTAAATTTTCAGATGCTAATATAACAAGTTTATCTGAAGTGCACCAGAGTTATAATTTTAATTAACAATATTTCTGCAAATACATAAACGGATTGAAATAAAAAGTTTTTTTCCCCTTTTAGAAAAATGAAAATCAAGTAATAACGTTCTATTTTAATATTGGAATAATACTTTTATCATATTTTACTTATACACACGAGATATATAGGTCTAATATAAAAATAGGGAACTATAATATGTAGGGGTGTAAGAACTTGTCATGTGATTGGATAGAAGTGTTCTACTTCAACTCATAACTTAAAATTAATTGTCAAACTTCATTGCTTATTTTCAAGTTGAAAAGAATGTTTCTGTGGAGAACACGTAGCATGTTTCGAAGGACGTCATAATTTTGAAGTTTTTTGATTCGTTTGACTATGGCGACACCTGAACTGGTACCACCTCTCCAAAGTTCTTGTGATTTTGAACCTCGACTGATTGAACATGCATCAGCCCCTACACAGAAAGTCTTCAGTGGCACTAGGTCTCGAACTCATGACACTCCGATCACGAGTCCGAGACCATGACCACCAGACTACCTCGGCCATGTATGAAGTACTTGATTTCGATTACTACTTTTTTCTTTAATGAAAGTATACAAATAAAAATATTTTTTTAGAAATAATGAGCTTGAAATTTAAGCGCACAGAAATCGTTATTATGAAGAGGTATAACCCTAATATCCACCTACCCATTGCTACGTCAATTATATGTTTTCCAGAAGAGGTAAAATCAGTTAGATTTGAAGCTTTTCATGGCCGCATTTGAAGATAGGAGAGTTAAAAGAAATGAAGATTTGATTTTTTTTTTATTAACGCCACCCACTTTTAACCCGGCACTTCACACGCTAAAAAAACGACATCAACTTCATGCGCAGGGTATCTCATACCCAAAGGTGTCACATTCTGTTATTACAGTAAAATTTGCTTACAAAGGTGAAAAAAGAAAAGTAGGAAATACAATATGTCTATTACACTTTTCACACGTAAATTTAGTTTTTCTGCTCTTTTTAATAGGGAATTCAGTACATTGCTTATACACTCTTTTAGTCATCGTCGCGAGTGAGTGCGATGTTTTCACTGGAGGTTATTTTTTTTTAAAAATTTGTAGATGCATTGCTTGTTGGTTTCTACATTCTTTACAGTCTTTTTTAAATCGAAATCCAGAACACTTCAGAAATCAGCGTTTGGTTGAATATTTAGCAGATGGTTTCGGATTACTTTACAATATAGTTTGCGCATTTATTGTCGCAACGTTCAACACAGCACAAAACATATTATCATAGGCTAACAATTACATTTTCTCGCTATTGAATATGATGTGGCCATTTTATCAAGGACGATAATTGCTCCCTCAGTCAAATTACATGAATAGATTTCAATAGAGGAATCATACTTGCTATTATACTCTTCATCATTCGATTCTTCCTCATCATCCCCGCAAAGAGTCTTTCTTCATCCGAAAGTACTGTTGTACTATATCTATTAAATACTGAATCTATTAAATTACTTAAATATACATTTCTTCATCATAACTACAATAATGCGCCATTGCATAAGAAATATTTTAAAGATGCTCATGCATTCAGAACTGTAACGGTGATTCACGCGCAGGGTATGACATACCCGAAGAGGCGGTATCAAAAAATATACATTAGAATTCGCCTACAAGCTAAGGTCCCTATGACCTTAAAGTCAGCTGTACGAGAAACTATTCATTTTCCGAAAAAGGTTTAGATGGAGTCTTGAAAAAAGTTAGGTGGTGGGTATGACAAACTCTGCGCGTGAAGTGCCGGGTTCAGCTACACAATGGCTATTGAAGAAGAACCTCAAATGTAGATTTCTGTCAAGGGACTCGTATAATACCTGAACTAGCACTCAAGTCTCTACTTCGACACCACATCAACTTGAAGACTTAACCTTTACAGAATTAACATACATCAGCCTTCTACACAAAAGGTCATTAACGCCGTAACTGCCAATTAAAAGTTACATGATTCGGCCCAGTGCCACCGTTTTTCACACAAGCGCGTGAAAACGGCGTATTAATGGGAAAAGAAAAGGCGTAAATAAACAAATCTTTCTCTGAAAGAAGCAAATCCTTCGCAAACACACACACACTGTCAAGGTCATTGTATTGCATTCCGAATTCCTACGGAATAGTTTCACTGACGGCAGTACAAGAAAATGATCGCATTTCGGAATGACGTATATATACGCCCTGGGAGTTTAACGCATCGGTTGAACAAGACGTATATATACACCGGCGGTGATTAAATGGTTAATGGTACCAAGACTGGAATTCATAAATTCGACATCACCAGTTCGTATGACCACGATCATTCAACCACCACGTTTAAATTTATCAAAGAAAATGGGAATATAAACAAATGATTGGTGTAATCAACGAAATGAGAGAACAATAAAAACCAGAGGCATGTATAGATCAAGAAGAAAATTTATTCAAGGTAGGTGAAAGTGAGAATCATAAAAGCTACTGTAGTCGAGATCCCGGTTATAAAAACAAAATATTTTGAAATGAAATAGTATTCGGTAAAACACTCTACAGGAGCTATTCTAAATATAGGAGGTACTCTAAAAAAACAAATAATTTGTGAGCTATTTAAATACCCGTAAAAACTGTGTGCTAATAAGTATAAATTTATTAACATTACATGTCTACGGAACAATAATAGGAAAAAAATGAAACACTTACAATCAATTCTGGTGTTTGTGATTCGAGCAAGACACTTTCCAAAAATCTTTAAAATCCCTAAAAAAAGAAGAAATTTTTTTAAAAAAACGGGCAAGTGTTTGCAAATTAATAAAAATGACAAAATAAGAAAAAATTATCTAACAAATGTTCGCATTTCAGTACACAAGTTATACACAGTATTTACCAACAATTTAGTAATATTAGAGAAAAACACTAATTGTCTTGAAAATATTCCAATTACCTTATAATCTAATCTTAAGACTACCATGTATTCCTTTTATTTTTAAACTCATGAACTTGTTAATTTCTATGGAAATGCTTAGCGTCCGCAAAGTAAAATTTCCTAGGTTTTGAAAGAGATCATAAAGAAGAGAGCATAGGGAAAGTGTAAAGAGAGCATAGGGAAAGTGTAAAGAGAGCATAGGGAAAGTGTAAAGAGAGCATAGGGAAAGTGTAAAGAGAGCATAGGGAAAGTATAAAGAGAGCATAGGGAAAGTATAAAGAGAGCATAGGGAAAGTATAAAGAGAGCATAGGGAAAGTATAAAGAGAGCATAGGGAAGTATAAAGAGAGCATAGGGAAAGTATAAAGAGAGCATAGGGAAAGTATAAAGAGAGCATAAAGGAAGTATAAAGAGAGTATAGGGGAAGTATACGGGAAGTCAGCGTAAGGAAAGTATAGAAAAAAAGAGAGAATATAGGTAGTACATCAATATGCATGCAATAAAAGGCAGCCAGAACAGTAATATTTATCTGCAATTGCAATGTTCCCTCTGTTCTTTAAAAAGATTGTACATCTATTTTAGAAATTCATTTATAAGTCTTACAGAGCTTCATAAAATATTTAAAGATTTTTTTAAAAAATTAGGGGTAGAATTGGAGAATTTTTATATATTTTTCGCTCTTATTGCATTTAAATCGGTGCACAAGACTAAGTGAAAGAAGGAAAGAAGAGTTTCTGTAGGATTGCCGTTTAGTTTACAAACTCAAAATGGCCACACAGTAGAAAAAAATCTTGATGTAAAATTCAAAGAGCAGTAGCTTCCAACTGACTAAAATATATAACCATTCGCTTCATCGCTGAGTTTCCGTGATGAGTCACTAAAGCAATTTATTCAAGAATTACGAGAAATCATTAATCGGACGCTGCGTTTGGGTCACGTGACACGGAACAGTGGTGATACAAAGTTTCAAATATACCTCACCAAAGTCATCTTTATTCGACATTCATGGCAGAAAAAAAATATTAATGACAGCTAGACGACGAGCTAATGAAAATCTATTGCCTACACTGCGGAGATGTCATTTGAAACATTACGTGACTTTGCAAAGGACGTTTTCGCCCATGATATTTTTAAAAAAAAAGCTATCTTTGGTAAACGATAGGAAGTAATTATATTTTATATCAGAAATATGTGCTTATCTCTCGGGAGAGAAAACTCAAGTACTACGCATGATTCTGAGTTTCGTTTGGTTTTATATTCTTACTAGGAAATGAAGGAATGTCTAATAAGTACATTCTCAGATAACTTTCCAGAAAAATATTGCATGGAGATTTGACACTAAAAAAATTAAACATTTTTTTAGTTGTACTGGAAAAGGTGTATACCATATATTTGTGTGAACAAGAAAAGAATTTTTGGAATTATTTTTAAAGTTAAAGTAAGGTAGGGTTAAATACAAATCTGCTAATCTAAAAAAAGAAAAAATTTATTTTTCCTTTTTTTGCATATTTCGTTAGCAATGCGAAACCGATTTCAAACATTTAGTAAGTTGGGTGGTTTGAATAAAACTGTTATTCTGAAAGGATAAGAGTGTTATATAAATCCTTCAAAATAGTGTTCTGAACCGAGAATTCGAACAGTTCATAAAATTTACATTCACTCATAAGGATGTCTGAATGCACATGATCATTATGCAGCGAGTTTTTCTTCCATGGCATGAAACATTGGTCGACGATCGCATATCGTAGATAAACGTGTCGTTATGCTGGGGTTGTATTTTTTATTCATGAAAGATCAGAAACGCAACTTAAAATTTATATTATTACACAATAGAACGTCGTTTACCCGAACGTTCATTATCCGGAGCGACAAATATCCGAACCAAAGTCCGGATCCCTTTTCGAACAGTGCAATCTCAACATGTTTCCTGTGAGGGATATTTGGGGAATTTCAGCTGTGTAATTTAATCAACATCTGCGTGAGATATTAGGCCAGTTTGTTTCCAAGTGAGAGGATGTATACGTGCTCTTTTCTTGAGTTTTTTTAATGTAGAAACCTGGATGGCATGCGATGCAGAAAACTGTGGATTTCAAATGCTAAATGATAACGAGATTGTGACTCCCGTGCAAGAAGAACCCGACCCTGTCGACGATGAAATGGATGAAGACAAGGAAAATAACAACGAAAGTAGGAAATGCTGACACGTTTTTTGCTTTAGAGACAACTATGGAGTGGTATGAACAACAATCAGAGTGTTGTCCTACTCAACTACTGCTGCTGAAGAGTATCAGAGACTTTGCATTGAAAAAACGAAGGTGTACAATGGTACAGCGAAGAATATGTGATTATTTTCCACAATCAAGGTAAAATTGCGACATTTTGCACCTATTTTGCTTTCTTTTCAAGCACGTTTCTCGCATGTGATAATTTTCAATATTTGTATAGTGTCTGGTATCGTGTACTGCATGGATTGCATTCGGTTTTCGGTTATCCGAACAATCGCGTATCCGAACGGTGTCCGGTCCCAATTGATTCGGATAAACGACGTTCTACTCTATATCAGTGATTTGGAAAACAAATCTATTGCGTTTAATATTATGCATTCTCTATCGGAGTAGAAAATATTCGCAAGAATAACAGCAATAAATTATACACATAAACAGTAAGTTCCAATTCACAAATTAGATTACCAAGGGTTTGGTAAACACATAACATTAACCAAAATAACGTATTTCTTAACTATCAGTAAAATAATATTATATATATATATTACGGTTCAGTTCAAAATAACCAATTTTTCACTCGATGTGAAAAGCGGTTACACTTAACATTCTTATTCTACCAAGACAAAAAAAAAAAGAAACGAGCCTTACAGTAGTCGCATACGATGTGTAACATCTGACATGTTATCGTGGTAAATTCGCAATAGCAACTTAAATCCTGAAAAAAATGAAACGAGTATGATTGGAAATAATTTTCTATGGAATAATTATATCTTTAATGAAAATTTTATTTAATTAACACAAGGAGTAATGCAATTTTTTATCAAAAATAATTATTCTTGTTCAATTTGGGGAAGAACGGTAATGTTAATTTATGATAACTGAAATATGACACATATACTTGTGTTTTCCAAGTATTTAAAAACCGTTGAAAAATAGCGTCAATAACAGTACCACTGTTAGTTGTCGAAACATTTCGATTTGTGTTCATTTCGAGCTCGAGTTCATCATTGAAAAAAGCTATGAGTGGCTCGGCTTCTAGCAAACAGAAGTTATCTTTAAAATCACTACTCAAAATCATGGGAAGCCAGTGATAGGTTTTTTTTAAAAAAAAGAGCAGAACCACCTTCGGTATATGGTAAAAGCAAAAAATGCAGGAAATCTTTAATTTTTTGAACCGTTTGATTCGGAGGAATGTATACGACCACCGAAATCACTGTCTATTTTCAAATAAGCATTCTGCCGCACATATGTCCCCAATATCTTGACTAACAATGCCCAGTCCACTTGTTTGACGATAAGTAATATCCATATGTCGAGCCACAACATGCGAGTCGTTCTGTTTACGATAGATCGCACCACTAGCTGCTCTTTGGCCGGTCGATTAAATGGTACGCAGCAATCGAAGTCAGGTATCGAAACACGTTCGTCATTGTGTAACCACGTCTCTGCCTAAAGGACTTAGCTTCTCTGATCCTAAAGTGAGAAAACAAAAACAAAGATCCCATGACCTAGACCGCAAGGGGTGGGGGGTAGGGGGAGCTCCTCCCGAATGAAGGAGGAAAAAATAGAACTTCACTGAATAGCGCGCGCTTCCCCAACTTCCTGTTACGCATTTCCGTCCCTTTTCACGAAATCACTCCCACAAATCTCCAGCAATCGAGAGGAAAGATGTTACACATAAAAAAAATGAGTTTTTATACAAATAATAGAACAAAAGAAAACTTGTCTTTTTCCATAGTTCTTCTGAAAACCTAAGTGGTTTTCTTTTACCTGGGGAGGGGGGGGGGGTAAAGTGTTTGTAACCTACTTTCCTAAGAAAAGTCGAGCCGAAAGGCAGTTGCCGAAACACATTACTGGCCCTCTCTTGGGTACCAAATCTGAGGCAAGCACTCGGACACTGAATATTTTTGGGGAAAACTTTTAAGAATATTAACATTTACAGAATGAAGACATTTACAAAATTACAATAGTTGGCATTACAACTAATGCCTTTCTCTATTACTCTTTATACTAATTTCAGACACACAGTACATCATGCCAAAAAAACCGAATTCTACTTTATTACTTTCCTCAGTAATTTTCAACGCTGTACTTCGCTTTAAAACCCAACAGGATTATCTATTTTCTCAATACAATCAAACCGAACGCAATCTGTCGCGTTAACCCCCCTCCCCCTCTCTACGCCGCGAGCTGAAACTAAAAACGCATGAAACTATCTCTTCTAAGAGCAGCAAAACACGCAGCCTTGTGCGTCAAGCTAAAATAAAGGAACTCGCCTCGCGATGTTAATTATATATTGGTGCGGGGGAGGTACGCGTCAAGTTGTTCCTGTTCGCCGAGATGGATGACAACACTATAATATGGTTACCTTGGTATTTTTATCCTGTAATAATGTGTGCTGCACGTGAAAACCAACTACCCTTTCCCTCAAAAGATAGTAGCCCACCCCCGGAGATGCGGAGAATCTCGCCTAACATTCCGTAATCTTCCGCCAACAGTAGCCAACACTCCAACAACAATAAACGGTGGCATAGGTTCATCTCGATGTTCATGTTTCGATAGCTACATCTCGACTGATTGTTTATAGCAGTGTTGGCTATATGTCACTGTTCACATGTTGGTTTGTTGCACTAGATATTTAGACATTACACCATTTTCAGCAAAACCAATATAAACCATTTTAACCAAAACAATATTTCAAAATATTTTGTGATCACATATACATCCATAGCATCAGCATTAAAATAAAATGGAGGCAAATGTTGAATCTACTAACGCATAATAGATGATCAACAAGCACAATGAATATTACAGGATTTTAAAGCTGTAAGTTATCGCACATTCAAAGACATTTTTTTTTTTCAGCATGAAAATTCAAAATAAACTTAAACATTTTTTTAAATAAATTCAAAAACTTCTTAAGAACTTATTTATGGAGCGTCGTGAATAAATTTAATATTAAAAATAATAATCTGGAAGAATTCGGGATTTATTTTCTGTTTGAACTGATAATAAAATAGGTGAACGTTCCAAAACATCCAGACGTGAAAGCAATTTGCATCTGCAAACACTGAGTAATTCTGCCGATGTTGAAGTTTTGAATACATTACACAAGGGACTCTCGTGCAGAAATTGTTAGTAAAAGTTCAGCTTCTTTTAAAAAATATTTATCTAATATAATCGGAGAAGTGGATAAAGATATTCGTGTGGGGATAAATTTATCAAATAGATGCGTTCACTGCAAAACCACAAATCAGGTTAAATTCAGCTAAAAAAAAATTACGTATATTCCTCTTTTCCCACATAAAATGAAATATTGTAACCGTGTGAGGGGTTTCATACTTTTTTTTAAAAGAAACTACAAATGTTTATTTTTTACAACTTAGGTTTATTGTGTTATAAAATGGGTTAATACAACAGATTTACATTTAAAAAAGAAAGACCTGGATGTTTTACTAAACTAAGAAAAATTGATGTTAATACGTATGAAAAAACAATAGATTGAGAATTAGTCTTGCAGACATAAATAAACATTCTGCCTGTAAAAGTCCTAATTTGATAATCTAATTTATATCTGTTCGAAAAAGTCCAATTAAAAACCTTATTTTACCATTTTTCAAGGTAACTATAATTATTTTTACAGTAAAAACTCATTTTTTATACTCAAACCATTACACATACTTATAAATGTAACTCTCGTCTCTTGGTGTAAAAAGGACAGAACTTCTAATTAATAATTTCTAATAATCTCAAAAATTGAATGATTTTTTGCGCTCTCGCAACCCTATAACCAAGTGGATTTCTGCAAAACCAATTTTCAATGGATTTCTACTCCGTAAAATAAACATGCGTTCCTACTTTCAAATCTAAATCTAATAGAGCAAAAATGGAATTATTATTATCAATACCCCATAACCCCATTCAGAGTCGATTTCCAAAAGAATTGTTCTTAGCGGATTTGAATTCAAAAGAAATACAAACCAGATTTTATTATTATAGTCCTAGTAGTTCGAAAACGGGAATTTTTTTTTTTGCCAATATACCCCAGTAAGCCACGCTCCCCCCAGAAGTCGATTTCCATAAAATCCGTTCTTAGTGGATCTATATTCAACAAAAGAAACATACTTAACAAATTTCATGTATATGGGTGTAACAATTCAAAAACAGGAATTTTTTCTGTTTTTGAATTCTTGGGAGTCGATTTTCGCAAAATTCTTTGTTAGAGAACCTCTATTCCATGAAAGGATGCGTACCAAATTCCAAGACTATACGTCTAATAGTTTAAAAATGGAAATAATTATCTGTAACGCCCCTTAAGCCTCTTCAACGCCACTTGGGGTCGATTTTCGTAAAAACAATTTCGTAGCGGACGTCTACTCTATGAAAGGAACCCGCTTACCAAATTTTAAGACTGTACGTCTAATAATTTAAAAAAGGGAAATAATCATCTGTAACGCGCCCCTTAATTCCTTGCAACGCCACTTGGTTCTCGATATTCGTAAAAACCATTTGTAGCGCATGTTTACTCTATAAAAGGAATCTGCTCTTCAAATTTCAAGACTGTACTGCTAAGAGTTTAAAAACGGAGAAACAATTATATAACGTCCCTTAATCTCCTCAATGCCATATAAAGGTAGATTTTCAAAACAAACAAAAAAACATTCTGTAGCAGATCTCTACTCCATGAAAGGAATCTGCTCAGCACATTTCAAGACCGTACGTCCAATAGTTTAAAAATTGCAGTAATTAATTATAACGCCCTTGGGTTTCGATTTCCGCTAAATCCGTTCTTAGCGGATGTCTACTCCATGAAAGAAACATGCCTCTCTACCTAATTTCAAGATTGTTCTTCAAATAGTTTAAAAATGAAAATTATCTGTAACGCCCTTTAATTCTCCGCAACGCCAATTGGGGGTCTTTTTTCGTAAAAAAACCATTTCGTTGCGGACAGCTACTCCGTTAAAGGAACATGCCTACCAAATTTCAAGTCTGTAGATTTAATAATTCACGAGATATCATTTTGAGTGAGTGAATGAATGAGTCTCTGTTCTCCTTTATATGTATGATGTAATGATTCTCTATTCGCGTTCTTTAAGAGGGCTATTGAATTCATTTTGGTTCTGAACTTTCCAAGACTTTGCATAACTAATTTTGAATAATTACCCACTCAATGACATTTTATTAACGTCCCACTCTAAGGCAACGCGAGGGTTATTGGCGATGGCCCTTGTAATTTTGAGCATCAGTCAAGTGACGAGGTAGACACCAGAACTATAATCCTAGCCTCTACACCCCGTTAACGTGAGACATTTCAACCACGACAGTGGAAACATGCATCAGCTTTTCTACACGACGAGACTTCAGTGTCATCAGGACTCGAACACGCTATTTGGTTACGCCGGTCACGTGTTCGTGACCACGACCATTGGGCTACCACTGTCGCTGATTACCCATGTAAACGGAGTGCTTAAGTAATTGTGTGTGCAAACAAAATTCTCAAAAACAGTGTACCCGATATGAAATATTTGTAATGAGCTAGCTCTAGCACAATATTGCTTGCCAATTTGCTGGCAAAAATTAACTTATGTGATTATTTTAGAACATAGAAGCGTGGGGTGTTCTATATAGGTATTTATCAATTGATATAATTTCTAACATCCGAAATGCTGAATGAGTGTAAAAATGTAGTACTAAGCACTCCACGCTTTTACCCCAATGACATTAATTTTCTCGTTCATCATTTTATTCTTATATTAAGAATTATTTTTTTATTTGTTAGTTCGATTCAATATAAAAGCGTGTTTTTTAGTTTTTTTAAACTATAATTTATTTTTTATTTTTTAGTTCGATCTACAATAAAAACGTGTTTTTTAGTTTTTTAAAAAAATATTTATTCATTGTTGAATTTGTCCTTGAGTTTGATATTTTGAGCCGGAATTACGTGGCTGCTGGAATTAATCTTGATCTTCAATGGACATTAATTAAAGGTTCTGAAGTGTATTTATTCTCTACGTTTACGGGGCTTCGGATGAGTCCCGTATCATATTAGATTCGTCTCTATAGAACAGGTCAAACAAATAAAAGTGTATAAAAGTTCGAATTTAAAAAAAAATAACGTACCATGTTTAAAAAAGACTAAAAAGCATAAAATTCCTTCTCTTTTTTTTTTCTTCTTTCACATTTTCATGCATTGTCATTCACTTCCGAGCTATGGTCCAAATTTCAAGTCTGTTAGCTCATCGGGAAGTCAGTTTAAAAAGAATTACAAAATTCCATCCGGACAGACATTCAAGAAAGCAAGTTAATAAAAACATGGTAATATCAAGTGTCAATCATATTATCCCCTTTTAACCGAATTGCCATAATGTTAAATCGTATCATCACTTCTAAACGTATTGCTTTATAAAAATAAAATATATTTAGAACATGATTTTTTTTTCACATGCACAAGCCTTTTTATTATTTTCATTTTCAGAAAAATGTTTATATTATGGTAAGAAATCCTTACACACACCCACCCTCCACTTTCTCACATAAAGAACTCTTTTTTTTTGTTTCATCTGTTTTAACCGCAAGCGTATTTTACACTTGCATATAATTAATTTTAAATTAAAAACACTCGCTTTAGGTTTACACCTTATTCTTTTAGTCACTAAATCTGGAATTTGTCGCCAAATCTGGAAATGGTGTATGGAATTAGTCGCCAAATCTGAAAATGGTATATGGAATTAGTCGCCAAATTTGAAAATTGTATATGCAATAAGTAACCAAATCTGGAAGCGGTATATGGAATTGTCGCCAAATCTGATTATCGTTATTCCTGATGATCCTGATAAGGACAATAGAACAAAATTGTGAAATTATTGTATTTTCATCGGTCCTTGACAATTGTACAAAATGTCGAATTAATCTGACCTTTTTAAGTGGGTGAATTCGAGTTCCAAGATTCCGTTACATGCAAGTGAAACTTATAATAAAAGCGTGTTAAAAATTAACAGCTTACGTAATTTGCTATCTTGCAATATATTTCCACCATCAGCAAGTTCCATCCACGGAAGTCATGTGTTCGGAACTTCTGTTTGCCGCGTTACGTAAAATCCTTCTCCTTGTCTTCGTAAAAATGTAACGTGTGTGTATTTTTGTGCTGTGTGTTTGCGGCGTTAAGTATTGTGTTTAAGATGTGTATGTTTGAATGTGTCTAAACGAACTGTGACGGATCTGTACGCGACCTTCTCACTAATCCTCTTGGGGAAAGTTTGGGGCTAGCATTCGCGTAAATTCACAACCATCCCTTTCAAGAAGAAACCCTGATATGGAGATAAGTTTGACTTATATAAAGTCAGGCTTTTGTAATTGTAAGAGAGAAGGAGCGGAGAAACTGTTGTGGGCTTACGAAGGCGAGAAATAATTGATTTTCACAACTAGAGTTGAGAACTGAGTTTGCCACTATACTAAATTAGTGGATTGGGGAATTTATAGTCTAAAATAGATTAGGTTAAATTAAACTGATTACTTGAGCTTGTTTACTTAGGATTCATTGCTTTCTTTATATCACTCCCAGGGGAACCTCTTGTAGTTTAACTTTCGGTTAATTAGTGTGCTTGAATAGTAAAAAAATTATGGAAGTTTCTGGTCATGCTTTGTTCCCTCCCCCCACACCCTTAGGTAGGCAGGGCGGTGAGGGAACTCCTTCAAATGGAAGTCGCTCACAGTACAATAAATAGGATTAACAAAACAAAGGACTGCCTCGTTAATATCATCAATGCAACATCAACAATTTAAATAATGATCCGATAAAGGAATTATTACACTTGCCACGCCCTGTCATTTATATGAAACAGTTTATAATTTTTGTCTTTATGCTGTGAATGTGAGTGAGTGAATATTAACGTCGCCCTGCTTAGCTACACGAGGGCTTTTGGCGACGGTCCGCGTAATTTTGAACCATGGTCAAGTGACGCGGACGACACCTGAGCTGGCACCGCCCTCTCCTAACTACCACACCAACGGGAGGACGTTTGAGCTCTCGACAGATTTAACGTGCATCCTCCCCTACACGGCGGGTCTTTAGTGGTACTGGGATCGAACTCATGACACGCTAGCCATGATCCGATGCCTAGACCACTTGGCTACCGCGGCCACTTTTACACCGTGAAATAAGCTTCGAATAGAATACAATTCGATCATTAAAATAATAATTTATGCTTACTTCTGCAAAAAAGAAAAATGTTTAGCTAATTTTGGCTAAATTTATAAATCCTATTTCTGAATTTATTTTTCTCCGTATCCCAACTGTATATGAAAAACATAGAGGGAGGATGGAAGAAGAAAATGGTTTTATTCATCAACTTATTCTTGCAGGGGGAAAAAATGTCACTTAACAAGATACACGAGCAAAGCGTCAGTTTATTTAACCACAAACACGAAATGTGGAACTAAAAATCTCGATTCATTGCCTACAGCGGCGAAAGAAACGCCTGACAAAGTATCCACTAGCTAGGATCATCTAAAAAGTGACATCTCCCGCACCGTGACACCAAAAAATGCCGACTTGACGCGTCTAAAAATAGCGTCGAAAACAAGACTCACAAAGAAACTGAAGTAAAAAAAAAATGAGCGACAGAACTATGAATTGTAGATTGTACGTGGGGGAAAAAAAGTGTGAGAAAAACTGACAGCTGTATCTTGCCCAACCCCAAAAGTTTTAAGTCACGAAAAATTATTTATTTCTTCAAACACGCTCTATAAATAAGGTGGGACATTCCATTTCGAATCTCGTTTCGCTCAGAAAATGAAACTGCTTTATCAATGGAAGACGGCACCGACAAGACAGTCGGAATGTTATGACTCGTGAAAATGTTTACCAAAGCTGAAACGGCTTCCCTTTTGATTTCATAACACTTCACAGCACGAGGAATGTGCTGTGGTTTATTTACCCAAAGGAGTCACTTGGACATTTTTCTCACGTCTTGGTTTATGATCCAGAGAAGACAGTTAAATAATTTAAATTCATGGAACGTGAATATGGAATCTTCAGTTTGCTCAGAAAAATACATGTTATCTTTCTGAGAAAATAGAAAATGCAGAGATAAATACATCCTCAAATGAGGATAAAATGAAAAAGATAAAGCGTATGAATGGGGATGGATAAAATTTTAACACCTAGATTGTCAGCTTATCTTGTGTATTACTTCAATAAGGTCACAGTAATGCTCCTTCAGTCATTTAAATCGCTTAATTAAACATGGTAAAAATTATATCGCAAAATAAATCCTTTGGCGTCCCTTTGGCGGCTGAAAATAATTCATCCCGCATATGTATTACTTGAATAAGACTGAGTATGTCTCCAGTTGTATTTTAAAAGATTTAACAATTTTCAAAATATGAGATCTTATCTCATTTTATTTATATATGCGACGAAAAATGTATCGTATCTAAGCCACACTTTTTTCCCCCAATGTAAATGCTACTGAAAATCGGGTGCGGCTCAGATTAGAAGGCGGAAAAATACGCTGAATGAGGGAAATTAAACATGATACTGACAGTTAAAGCAATTAAAAGTTCATGTAAATACTTAAAAGTTTTTAATACTGGTAAAATAAAATAGTAGGTAATTTCTTACTAATTCTAATTTCAATTTTTCTTAAAATTTTGTATATATCGGATACCGATAAACCATTTTACACAATTTTTTTTATTTTTTTTCACAAAAACGTGATGAGAATTCGGGGTGCTGTTTGGAATCGATTGTGGGTGAGAATCGAACAAATCCAGTATTTTCTCTCTTTGCATTTAATTCGTGATAGTTAGAGAAGCAACAGGGGTAAATCGATTCATCGTACTGTTGAATTGATTAATTTTACCGGAACCACACATTAGACTCCAAGAAACGAATGATTTAGTAAGTTAAATAGCAAAGTTATTTTTATTAATGTCGCTTAATTACCCAGGTTCATCTAAAAGCAGTGTTACAATAAAGATTATAGACAACAAAATGTAAAGGAGATTTCCAAATTGGATTTGTTTTTATTAGAACAAGGTGTGATGTCACTCTCAGTTTACTTAATTCCTGGGTAGCGAGAGGCATGACACTGATTTAGTAAAAATAACTTTTTATTCGCAAATAATTAACGTCGAATTTACATGCGGTCTATATCTTTCTTTGCAAGTCCAGTTGTCATAAAATGGGTACCGTTGGCTATTTGGTTCGATCTCTCGGGTCTGCAACTAGATCATAATGTTTAACTCGACTACTTCAGTGGAGTGTAAAGTTCTAATGGGTCACCTCGCAGGGTCCGACAGCCCAGCGGCCTTTTTTCTCCAATCGCCAAATTTTTTTCGATTGCCCCTTCCCTCCCCGCTGCTTAGCAGCCATTCGCAGGTTTCCGTTTCTCACCGGTCCCCTTCCAAACCGTCTCTGTAGAGACGGTTTGGACAGGGATAGGAAGGTTTGGACTCCTCTGGGCCGGCTTTTTTTACGCTCCCAATAATTTCTGTTTGGCAAGGACCACGAGTCTGCAGCTGGTACCCTCTATCTTGCTCCCAACCGCCATTGGTTCTTCAGGAACAAAATTCTGCCTCGGCTGAGATCCCCGATGTCTCCGTAACTTGTAAGCCATTTGGAGGGTCTATAAATCGACCTCTCACTTCGACACTAAGAATACACTTCTTGAAATTTCTTCCTAACAAAAGCAGACATTCCTTTTCATACAAGTATACCATCGCCACATGCGACAGAGAATGAAAGAATGGATAGCCATCAAAATAGGTGTGTATTTTCTTGATCGCTGTGAAAAAATTCTATCTGGTGAATCTGTTTGCTTCTGGATGTTGGAGAAGAAAATAGAGGGGTAACACCAAACGTCCATCTATAAACCGATACCACAGCTGTTTTGCCCCAGGGCGTTACAGAAGAATCGGTAGACCCCTTTAAAGAAGAAAATAACCCATATAGTGATTCTGTTAGCATTCGGGGGTTTAAAACTTAAAAGAGGGGTAGAAAACTTCCATCAATAAAAAGGGGGCTTTAAAAAAATTCACGAAAAATAATTCTTTATTTTGTCGAGAAAAATGCTTACGACTCTTTCGAAACATCAGCGAAGATATGCAGAAGGTTCTGGGGCGATGCTGTCAAAGGTGTGATTATGAATACGATACAAATATAAGCAAACAAACATTCAGATTTATATTAAATGAAACACTCTTCCCCGAAAATTCATCCAATGCTTCAAATCTGTGTTTTTTACATATTTCATAAACTGTTCCCTCAATCATTTGCAGGATCCAACTGGTTCTAAGCTTCGAATACTATTATAACTCATATATACACACAAAGATGAATAATTAAATTATTATTATTAAACTATTTCCTCATTATTTGTTTCAACATGACTTCAGCAAACCCTATTCTTTCCCCTTGGATGACACACCCAAAGCAATCATTTAACAAGCAAGAGCATGAGATGCATCAAAAAGTTTACAGTAACATTAATAATATTATTAACATATTCTAAACACGGCTCGTTCTTTCCTAGTTTTTACAACACTGGTGCGAGACGTTTTAGAAAAGTGAAAATATAATACCGTGTAATCATTCAAAAAAAACATTTTAATTAATAAAACGACAGTTACAAATTCTTTTTACTAGTATATAATTTATTTATCTACATACCATTATCGAAGCTTTTGTTAAGTTTTGATAAAAACTTTTATACGCCACACTCACAGAAGTTTTATACCTGTTGTCGAAGCCACATTTCAACTTTGTTTTCGACCTTCCTAGTGTTTTTTTTTTCTTTTCCTTTTCTGTAAGATGATTTTCCTTGAACGAATATTTTTCCTCACCGTTCTTTGAAGAAGGGCATCAGTGGTCTCAAAGGGGCACTATGACTACCAACAACATCGATTCTATCTCGTGTGTGTGAGTGAATAAGTGTTCAATAACATCTCATTATAAAGCAACATGAGAGCTATTGGCAACAGACTTCGTAATTTTGGACTACGAGAAAGTGACGAGGGTGATACCTGATCTGTAATATCTTTATTGCTTACTAATAATTCCAGACACAGTACGTCAAGCCTAAAACTCTTATTTCTTGAATAAAAAATTCTGTCCAGCGCCTTCGCCCTCAAGATAAAGCCAAAGGACTCCCTTTCTCTCTGTTCATCCAGTTTAAAAGCCAACAGCCTTCTTTCCTAAAAAACAGCAACCTTCCCCGCAGGCAGGGAGAACGGCATGAACTCTCAAAAACATACCGCCAACAGTAGCCAAACACTACACAACCTCTTCGCCCCTTCCCAATAAGCCATCGGGAGGGCTTGAGACGACATATTTAATGTGCTTTAGCCCCTGCACACGGCGGGTCTCTTTTCAAAGGTATTACTGCTTGAAGTCATAACACACAGGCCACGAGCTCGTGACCATGACCACTAGGCTAAAGCAGCCACCTTACCTCGGGAGAATCACGACAATGTTTAGTTACATTTTTCCAATCATAATATTTCCATGGAAAACTCAAACAATTCAGAATATGACTGGGAGAGGTCTGATCAGCCTCGTACCTATGACAATCTGGGAAGATTTTCCCACCCTGTTGAAAAGACAGAGACTTGATGTGGCTACTAAAAAAGCGCGACAGAAAGATCTGCTGATACCTAGGAATATTAAGTTGGTGACACCAACGAGGTTTTTTCCCGAACGACGCTTCCATATTACGAGGGTTTAGGAAATCCTATCTTATTTCTGGATTTTTTGGAGATTTTTGGTTTTATGGAGATGGTGTAACTGTAGCTGAGCTACACCATCTGGAATAAGAAACGACAACATAATACTTCCATAGACAATTTATGTGTGAATATTCAATAGCCGCTCAGTTTTTGCAAGGAAAAACAAATTATGGGAAGCTCTTCACATTTGCAAGGTTTCTGGATCGAAGTAGCCATTGTAAAGACGTTTGTTCGAAGCAGGTTTTAGTACAGAAATGGCAAACCAGCAAGTTGAAAAAGCAAAAAGTAACAACCAATATAGCGAGTGTGCTCCCCAAAACTTTTTCTTAAAGGGAAAAAGTGGCTTTCCCCTTCTACGTATTGTAGAACTTTTCCCCTTTTACATATTGTGGAACTTTTCCCCTTCTACGCATTGTATTTTTCCTTCACCCAAACGCCTCTCGCGAAAGCAAGATAAAAAAATAAATGTGTTGTAAATTAAATGTAAAACAGGATAGATGTCGCATCAAGTCATCTTAGAATTGTACTTCAGTTATTAACCTGAAAAATCAGTCATGTAATGTTCCTTGTACTGTGTCTCTATTTCTTCTATGCGTCCACGAAAATAAAAAAAACGTGTAAAAAAGTGGACTCATCAATGGAATAAAATAACACATATTGAATGTATATAATTACCCTATCTGATAGAATGGAATTAAGAAAAATGATTCAGAATAAATAATAGTGTATTTGCCAAACATCTCATTCAAAACAACTAACAGTGATAGTAAAAAAAAAATGTCTTACTTATAACATTAAAAACAATAAGTGATGACTTTAATAAAAAGGTATAGTTTCAGTATAATTTTGAAACAAAATGCTTAATTCACAAGCATTATGCAAAGTGGAAGATCAAAGGGATATTTTAATTAAACCTTCTCTCGACCCAATTTAAGCCACTATAATGTTATCATACAACTCCCGGATTAAAAAAAAAATTGAGTAGTTTTCATTAATTCATAACATTCCTGTGTTTGAAGAATCCGTGCTTACGTCAAGTGTCCATGGTTGCCATCCATCCACGTAATCACTGTTGTACAGCTCTCCACTTCAACACAGTCCTTCATTGTAGTGGAGAAGATTGTCAATGGGCTAGATGTTCCAAGCACTTGATGGTAACCAGATACGTTCTCAATTTTTCTAGAGTTCGTGTAATTGTTTATTCATCTTGCATTATAGACTATTTTTGCCGTCTTCTACATTTTGCGTCATTAAATATTTTGTTGAATTTTTCGTTTAATATCTGAAGTTTCTGATGGATTGGAAGCTTTTGTACTTAAAACTTACAAAAGTCTTCAAACGAGAAATATTCCCGGAACGAGTTTTATTTTCAGGATAAACAATTTTTTGTGAATAATTTTTTTAAAGAATAATTTGTCCACAAATGACATTTTTACGAGTGCTGCATGTCTTAGAGTAAAAATTAATAATTTCTAATAAAGTAGAAAAATTTGTATCGTTTATTAATGTGTTCGCTCGAGTTAATTCGAGAGCGCACACTCAAGATAATTCTAGCAGGGTCGTATTTTATGTTGCTGCAATTTTCGCATTCGAATATAAGCAAGTGCCACCGGCCCTTGTGAGACTGGATGCGATTCGTCTCCGTGATTTCGTAAAATTAGATAAAGACCATTGTTATATTATAAAAAATATATACATTCATTTATTATCCAAACATTTGCATTGGGAAAAAATATATTTTGTAGAAAAAAAATGGAGGTGGAAAATTTTTTTAAATTTCAGAAGTTAATTAGTAGAAAGACTTAAAAACAAAACTATCATAGTGACAGAAATAAAGAAATTAAGTGGACCAAAATTTCTCTCTTGTGGAACACTACGATTAATGGAGCATCATTTTCCCAGTTTTATTCCATCAACACCAAAAAAGAAGCTCCCACAAAATACTGTGTGGTGCTAAAAGGGAAAGCAAACGAAAGAAGAAAAAAAAGTGTTTTTACACGCGCAATAATTGCAGTGTTGGGCTATAATGCTGAAATTAACCTTCCAAATACATCAAAACAAAAGAAAATTTTGAATAATTGTGACGGATCTATACGAGACTCTTAATAACACCTTGGGGACTCTTTTAGGGAAATATTTTTCTCTACCAACTCTCACCGAAGGTATAAGAAAACGTGATTATGCAAATTAAGTTTTTATATAAATTCTGTATTCCCGAATTTTAAAAGTTAGCGAGTAGAGGATCGTGAGTTATTGCAGTGCGGATCTAAGTTTATAAAAGTGTTAATTGAAGATTTCCCAGCGAGGATCATTTGGATCGGATTTGATTCCGTCAAGTATTAGTGTTCAAGGCCTCACAGTAGGACTTCGACTTCCCAAGAGTACAGGTATTGTGAGCACTCTTTAAATAGAAATTAGAGATAACTTGTTAGCGGGCGGCGGAGTTGAAATTGAGCTTGTATAAGTTATCGTATAATTAGTTGAGGGTCTGTAACTATTATCCCCAGGCTAATTGGTCTCACCTTCGCTCCCTTATTGATCAACAATCTTAAATGGATTATTATTGTGCTTGCTTGATATTTTGTGACAATAAAATAATTAGAGGGAATCATGTCGACTGATTATTCAGTTCTCCCCACACATCTAGCCGGGTCCGACAGAAGACAAGGAGGGCATGAGGAAGTAGGGATAGTCCTACATTACAATTTTTTAAATACCAGTTATATTAGGGCTGTTTAAAAAGTATAAATATTTTCACTGATAAAAACTTTTTTTCCTGAACATTAATTCGAAAAGAAAGAAGTTAAAGTCGATGTTCGTGCAAAATTGCAATAATCGGCTCTTATCTGTAACATGGATCTAAAATTAAAATTTCAATTTTGCATTTGTTTTAAAAAGTGTGTGGGCTTTGGGGTGTTAATATATATTTCCTGTGAAAATTAATTTAAAGCGTGGTGAAAAAATAATTCGCATTGGTTTAATCATTCTGTAAACCAGCTGTCACCAACTGGTGGTCCTTGAAGAATTTGTGAAGGTCCTCCAGAAAAATTGGGACATTACATTTTTACGAAGATTGTTTCGAAAATGACGAGTAATAAATATATATATATTATGGAATATGGATCATACATTTTTTAAAAAAACTTTAGCTACTACTTTTAGCGAAATTCCTTCTGAGTTTAGGGACCTTTTAGCTAATTTTGCGAGTGCATCCAGCGACCTTTGAAAGGAGATTTAGCATGGTAAATTGGCAACATTATACACTTTAGTTGCGTTGTTCTTGCTTTTCGTGAGTCTTTTCAGTGATATGGAAGTGTAAACAGAGAGGTTAAAAAATGACATCATAGTTATAGCGATTCGCCATACAATGGTCAATTATATTAGTGGCCCACCAAAAGTAAAATTACATATTTAGTGATCTATGATGGTCTTAAGGTTGGCGACCGCTGTTTTAAACATCAATGGCAACCTTACAACCATAAACAGTTGACAACTATAGTAAATTGGCAACATTACACTTAAATTTGTTGATATTGGTTTTCGTTGGCCGTTTGATCTTGTTAAATCTCTTTTAAAGTGATATGGTGATGCAAATGGAAGCGTAAATAAATGACAATATAGTTGTAGTGGTCCACCGAGTGTAAAATTATAAATTTAATTATCCATGAATGTCTAGAAAGTTTGGCGACCGCTGTTCTAAGCAACATACAAACGCGGAAATAATATCCATGACACATACCAATTCGCACAAGAGCAGCAAATTATACAACGAGAAAAGAAAAAGTGGAAAACCCAAACAAACAATCAATTAATCAGAAGTACAGCATCATCATCATCATTCTCTTCAGTAAAGCACCTTTTTATTTACCATTCAACACTACGACTTCACCCCTAAGGTGCTGAAAAGGGGAGGCGATCCAATCATTAATACGCCATTAAATAAACATTGCGCTTTACTGTAGTATATACGGGGGATAATAAATTCTTTTCTTCTTTATAAGTCAGGTGCGTCGTGATAAAGCTTTAAAATAAAGACCGCCTGCTATCCTCCTCTTGAAGGAAAAAAAAAAAGAATGAAAGAAAAAAAAAGAGAAAAAAACATTTTCATTTATTCGTCCAAAAGGGTTGAACCTTGCTGCACCATTCATTGAAGTCATTGGTGGGGGGTAATTAGGGTTAACCCTGTCACTGCTAGACAGGTTTTTCTTTCTCCAGAATGTGTAATGAATTGCAGGAGATGAAAGGAGCAAAGAAAGAAAGGTTTGGTGACTTTTTAATAAACGATTCAATGGAAGTCAATGGTTCAAAGCTCAGATACATTCGCAGCGCGTGTTCAAGAGGTGCCTTTTGTTTTCCTAAGGCCAGAAAGTGCATCCAAACGCCTTTTATGGGTTAATAAAAGAAAAACAAGCACTCGCGTTTCTCGATATACAACACAAGCGCGAACTTGCACTTCCAGCTGCGTTGTAGTGTGTTCAACATGGTCTAAATATTAGCAGCTGAATACAATGGACCTTTTGAAATGGTTATTCATTAAAGTGTTGATGCTGCAAATCTCGTTGAAAAATACTTAGGGGAAATTAAAGTAAAGGAAACAAATTGGTATTTTTTTTTAATTTCTCATGTTTAATATCTTATAATTGTCCCTTTCTTCTTAAAAGAAAAGGGTTAAAAGCTTTTATGGAAGAAAGTGTAGGGATGTTTTCCAGATTTATGAAATTTAAATAGTTCAACGTTGAAGTTAATATAATTTCTTTAAACCACATCAAAGCATATTCCTTTTACATCAAAGCATATTCCTTAAAAAAATTCAAAACTTTCAAATTTTAAATTAAAAACATACGTTTTTAATTTAAGAAAATTTGATTTTAATTTTTAAATTGATTCTTTCTGATATCACACCAACGTGAAGACTTTGAATCTTGACAAATTTAACGAACCCACTACCGTCCTTCTACATGTAGGGTCTTCAGTGAGGGAGTGTTTTTATTAACTTTGCACTATAATGCAAAACGAAGGCTATTTGCAACGGATCTCGAAATTTTGAACCATGACCAGGTAAAGAGGACCCCACCTGAGCTGGCATCTCCCTTCAAGAGCTTCCACGCTACGTTAATGGGCGGACTTTGAGCCGCAGCAGATTTAACTCGCATCAGCCCCTGTATATGGTGGGTCATCACACAAGTTCGAATTCATTACTCGCCAGTCACGAGCTCATGGCCATAACCACTAACCAGGGTCTTCAGTAGCCTCAGACTCCTACGCACGACTCGACAACCACACCATTTTGTACACATTTAAAACTATAACCGATAAAAACTTATCCAGACACAATTTAAGCCAGTGATTCTTAACCTGTGGCTCGAGATCCCTTAGGGGTTCCCAGTGCCTCTCTAGGGTTTCCGAGGTGTCTCATGCAACTTTGAGATTTCCCGCCTTTATAGACTATGAAAAGCCTCATGGGAAAAATTGAAAGATGCGCATACCAGTCTAGATTACTAAGCAGTCCCCTATGAAGAAACTGTACTAGAACTTTATTTTGATCAAGAATAGTAAGTCGGGGAGGGATATTCAAAATCTTGGGGATGCGAGGCGATCGAAAGTTTAAGAACCGCTGATTTTCGCCATTAGTGTTCCAAAACAAGTTTGAAGTACTAAAATTAAGACATTTATGAACTTAATATTTATCCTCATGTGAATATTGACCATCATGCCAAAACAATAGTTTTCATAATTAACAAGATATCTGAGGTCCTATTCTTCACAAATATTTAGAAACTATTCATTAGCTTTTTTTAATTATTCTCGACGATTTCAAGTCAAACAAAACGCGTGTTGTTGAAGGACATGTTTAAAGTGCTTTCTTTTTTAAACCACTTACACTTCCTACACTTCAAAAATGTTTTTTTAAAAATAAAAAAAAGGGTACGTGATTCTTTATTAGGATTCTGAAAGCGGCATTTCATATGTAGTATTAATATGATAAATCGCTAAAATGACATTGGAATGTTAAAAGCTAATTTAAGGGGCATTTACTCAGTAGGCGGCCGGATTGATTGCATTTTGATGAGTCGGATTTTGCTACAATGTTAAAGGTGTTTCATCAATTTAAATTGCACTCTTACACCTTCCTCTCACAATTACAAAACTATTAATAATCATTCAAATTTTTTGAAATTCAATTTCTTAACTTTTTAAGGCAATAAAAATGGTTTTGAGGAATAACATTTGGCAAATGCTTTCTTTAACTCAATTTCTATGGAATCAAAAGACCCTAGAAAAGTCAAAAAAGGAAACCAAGAATCATGAATAAGGCTTGAATGTGTCCGCAACTACACACTATCATACGTTAATCAGATGAATCATGGATCTTATCGGAATACATATAAATTCAAAATCATTAAATACATGAATTCAGTGATTATTTTTAAACTTTATTTATCTGTTTGTTCCTCTTTAATATTGAGGCGGAGATTTAAACTTTTCATTGAAACATTGTTTTAAAATTCTGCATTTTAACAATTTTAAAAATACGTTTTTTTTGTATCAAATTCAGTGAATTTTTTTTTTTTTTTTTTTTTTTTTTTTTTTTTTTTTTTTTCCATTCAATGTAGAAATAACCTACAAATTCATAATGAATATCAGTGTTTCAAAGTAAATTTAAATTTCTTTTCCTTTTGAATATGTTATGAATGTCGATCATTTAACGTTTAAGTATTGGAAATTGTTAAAAATTAATAGAACTTTTTATTCGTTAGGCTTAACTCACGAAAGTAAAAAACGTTTACAAAAAGTAAGCATTCGATTGTGCAATTTGTCAAGCGAAAACGTTACATTAAATTGCTTCCAGATTACAAGTATTATTTTAAGTATACAAATACGTTCGGAGCTTTTTTTTAAAAACGCATGTAGAAAAAAATTTATACTTTTTTAACTTTAGTTATATGTAAATAAACAATGCTTATCTAATATTGCAATAAATCATTTAAGTTTGAGAAAATTGGTAAATCTGTAGAAATTTTAAAAAAAAAGACATTTAAATAATTCAACATGAAAATCATTGACCCAATTTGTATAAATTACAGTTTTAAAAGTTAACAATAAATTAATATTTACAATTATATAGAATATTCAAAAAATAAAAACAGTTTACATAAAATACAAAATATTTAATTGCAAATGCCTAAACATACAATTTTTGAAATTCATTTTAAGAATTAACAATTATTTTTCAATATATATACTGTTCTACACTTTTATTATCTTTCTACTTTTTTAATAAACTGATTTGATTCATGCAGCCATTAGGTGGCAAAAAAAGTGAACACACAATTAGAGTCCCAACAAATATTTTATGGATAATTATTAATTTTAATACGGGGTTTCTGGAAATACACACGATGAGGATTTCGACAAAGATAATAAAATTCCTAAAGACAATAATAGTTCCATTTGTCAAGTAAAACACTGCATCAAAATACAGTTTACACACATGTTGAAAATAAAGAGAATTTTGAGCATTTTTCTTGCTGCAAAGAACAGTTCACTGTTCCCTACAAGAGATTTAAAATAGCGCATGTCAAAATTTTAAGCTCAACGACAATTTTGAAACTAAAAAAAATGTAATAATTCAATATCTTTTATAATATCTTGCGAATAATTACTATTTTAAAACAAAAATTCCCGTAAAGATCTAATATCTGTTCCTAGCATCCTGAACCTGGCAACAGTTCTTTGAGAGGTAAAAAGGATACAATGTGTGTGAGGGGAAGAAGTAGGCGGAAAGGAGAAAAAGTGGGGAACGGAAAGTGCAAGATGATGTTCGACGAAGAAAAATTATCTAAATTTGTACTTGTTTTGTGTCCCTTTAACGAAAAACCAATTTATACTTAGGACAAAATAAATGCAGTTCTTTGCCAACCTCTGAACCCCCCCCCCCCATTAGCACACTAAAACGTACCAAATCTCCAATAGAAGTAAAAAGAACCATATCTTCCATAATTCTGTTTTAAATTTGGATTACCCTTCGTAGTGTTGACAAAAAATTAATTTTTTTTGTTGAAAATTTTGCAAATTACGTCACAAGTTGTCCATGAAAATATAGTTACTGGATTTATAAAGAGCAGTGGTTGTATTTGCACTAATACAAAACGGCGAAATCGAAAGAATTCCGAAAAAGGGGTTGTAGAAATCAGGAGTATAATGATACAAAACATAAATCTATTTTTGAAATTCAACTACATTAAAAAGATCTAAACAGGGAATGGGCTAAGTTCATGTGACGTCATAATCATAGAATAACTGAAATCAAGAGTTTGCAGCCAATCAGCTGATGGGTTTCTTTGTCACCAACTTTTGCTATTACAGAAACTTACTTTTTAAAAGTACGTGCTTAACAGTATTGACGCAAATAGGTAAACAAAATGCGCTTGATTTGAATATAAACGCATAATGTAAGAATTTTTTTATAGTTTTGAAAAACAAAGAATGTTAATATTAACATGTTTATCCAGTTATCAAATTTGAAACTTAATCTAAACTTTACAAGTGAAACAGCAAGTGCAGGTCTAATGTATTGTTTAATTAAATGGAGAACATGTGATTGCATTCATCATGTGACCTTCAAGAATTTAGTTCATTCATAAAACTTGCCTCATATCAATGATTTCATAGAAAATACCCGATATCACAATTTCATTTACATCGACATTGTACTTTGAAGTTGCACTAGGGCTACTGGCGACGGACTTCGCAGTAGTCGAATGATGCGAATGGCAACCGAGCTGATAACCCACTCTACAAACTTATTTACCACGCCAATATGAGAATGTGTTCCATTCAGGAGGTGTTTTTTTTAATCAAGAAGCTTTATTTATATTATTGTAATTGGCTCTGGCGACGGACCTCGTAATTTTGAACATTGGTCGATTGACGAAGACGACACTCTCTTGTGAGCTGACACCCCCACTCTACAAACTTATCTACCACGCCAATATGAGAATGTGTTCAGTCCAAGAAGGTCTATTTATAGACATAAATTTTTTTTTTATTCAATAAGCTTCATTTATTATTGTAATTGGCTCTGGCGACGGACCTCGTAATTTTGAACATTGGTCGATTGACGAAGACAACATTGAGCTGGCACCCACTTACAACTTATCTACCACACCAATATGTGAGAACGAATCAAATTCAGGAAGATGTATTTACAGTAAGGAAAGTCTATTAAAATTAGGAAGGTTTATTTATAATTGCAATTGACTCGAAAAATTAAAACAAATTGTATTACTATAATTATTCTCAAAATTTTCTTTTGCTTAAAGTATTCAATTCATTTTGCTTAAAATCACAATAAAGTATTTTTCTGAAAAATATAATGGGGGAACTTTAAAAACACAAATTCGGTTTTTAACAGCTCTTTACTTGATGATAAAACGAATTGCTTTCGTCCCGAAATAAATATTAATAGCCACTTTAGTTCGCAAGATAAAGGAAAACGCTCCACTTGGCGTTGCATAAATCAATTTTAAATAGCTACCGAGAGCCATTCAGTTTTGTCTAACTAAATACATTTTTGAATCCTACGCGCCTTTCTTCGCTGAATTTTTCCTTTTGTAATTGAACCATCTGTTATGTTTGTGAAAAGTGACAAATAATTAAGGACTTCCCTTTTTTTTCTTTGGCAATATTCCATGGAATTTCTAATTTTCCCTACATTGAATGCCATATTTACAAATAAGAAATAAGATGCAATAAATTAAGTGACAAAGAAACGCCTCTTTAAGAATTTCGAATATGATTGGTTAGATGAAGGGGACGATGTAAAGATAATGGGGCTGATACAAAGGAATACTTAAAGAAGGCGCTTTTCTTTTCGAGACCCTTAATCACAAACCAGTTTTGTTGTTGATAAAGCTCTAAAGCAAAACAAGTAAACATATCTTTCTACAAATAATGTTTAGTGGTAATATTTTATTTTATTTGGGCATCGTACTAGAACGACATGCGAATTTTGGCTAGGAATTTAAAATCTTCAACCATCCTCAAAATATGTGTGCTAAAGCAGTACTTGTACTCGTATCTTGTTCTAATTTTTCCACCATAAAAAGTGAAGATTTGGAGGACTACTAATTTAAAGACAATATTTCACAAATTTAAGTTCATTGATTTTAAAAGTAGAAAATCGTAAATTACGTCAACCGTATGTATCGTATAATCATCGTCAAAGGCAGCATTACAAAACGTTCAACAGTGTAGTTTTTGATGATTTGATGGAATTTGGAGCAATTTAAGAGAATTAATAAATTATTCACGTCACCCTCAAAAGAAACACGATGGATTTTAGAAACCAAGCTCTAGATGTTATACAACGATTGAGTGACGAGAATGACATTCAAGCCACAGCCCCACTCTAAAAATTCCACATAACGTCAACCTGTTTACTTCGAGCTTCTACAGTCACGGCGGGCCTCATAATTTTGAAAGGTCAAACGATCAGGAAGACACCCCTGTAGCACCTCACTCTCCTAACTTCCACACTACACTGACTGGAGGACTTCGAGTACGTGTATGAGCCTCTCTACATATTGGGTCTTCAGTGGCTCTTGAGATCAATTTCTTGACATGCCGACCACGAGTTAGTGACTATGACCATTAGACTACAGTGACCCCCAATTAATTCAATGTCTAGGGGGACAGAATCATTGTTATCAATAGTACATCACTTCAGTGATAAAGTAGGGAAGGGGAAATGATGAGTGTGTGTGTGTCTATAGATTTAAAGTTATAAGTATAATACTTGCCAATGGCGCACGCAAGGGGGGTGTCTAGGGATCCGGACCCTCCCCTCCCCAAAGCCCTTGAGTTTTTCGATTGATGATAATCCTATATGTATAAATATATATAACGTAAAGTTTATAATTAAGTAGTACTTGTAATTAACAATTTATTTTTTACTGCTTTTTGTTGACAAAATCAGAAGAATCAATTGGTGTTGTCTTGAGGTATGATACGAGTTGGGGGACTTTTGACTATGGACCCCCCCCCCCTGAAAATTTTTGTGTACGCTACTGTTACTTGCATATAATAAATCGCAAGCATTGGTAGATATCCAGATTGTTTCTCACAATTTAGCATTCATATAACCATTTCAGTAACTTTACAGATAAATATCTTACAAAAAAAACTTACCCAATCAGAGGAAATTAATTATTATTCACAATCTAAAACTGCTGAAGTAGCGATTCATACATCGAAAATAAAATGTACATCGACACCTGGTCCTAACTAATTTACATTAACTGGTTTAAAGTTAATGAAATACACTTGCTTGAAAATCATTACTTCATACACTAGCAACACCATAGCATGCTTCAGCCGCTTCGATAACGAATGGTCGACCTGAAATAGTTCCATGCTTAGAGGCGACAGGTATTAATTGGACATTGTTCAAGTGACATGTACTTTAATTAATGAAATTAATTAATAAGTTTATAATTTCTTGTTTTACGCAACCGCATTCTATCATCGATAGATCCACCGTTGCGAAATTAGATGGATAAATTCACCAATATAATTATAGAAAGCAATTACGCTAATAGAATATTAAAGCTCAACATTTCGTAGAAGCGTTTTTAACTTTCTAGAGCTTTTAAGATGTCATAATTACCATGGAAAGTTTTAATATCTTCCACTATAAAATCGTTTCTTAACTACGTGAAGGAAATAGATGGAGATGTGTCATGAAAGAGAACTTTTCAACAATTAAGTTAATTATCAACCTTGAAAAGCTTTCCAGTGAATCGTCACACTCCCGGCAGGTATGCAGAAAAATGTATTGAAATCCTTGGCGGAAGCAAGCATTGCATTAACCGTGGATAATTATATTCAACCAGACTGGCTAGATTCACTGAAATTGAATCACACGGTAAATTTAAAAAGAAGACTAATGTCGTCGAAGGACTCCATTAGCAACAAAGTAGCAAATGAAAATAATAAAAAGAAGAGTAATGATGTATATCTGGGCGAAACACTTATCTTTTTAAAAAGAAAAGATGTAGAAAAAAAAATGTTAATTTATCAAAGCTCTTCTTCTAGCTTTCATGAGTTCTAATCTATATATAAAAATGAATGTTTGTATATTTTTTAAATTTCAAAACCGTCCGTTCAACCTATCACTATGAAAACTGGCATGTATATGTATTTTTTGTGGAGACTGTTTTTGTGCTATACTCTTTGTTGCAGCTCTCCTCCAGGTGGCCCTACAGAAAAGTAACTCCTGCACCGTTCAATCAATCGCCAAGTTGCCGACGTGGTCGCCGAAAATGATGCCAACTTGGCTCTATCATCAACATTTCGCTGTTTCCATTGAATCGCCATTATAATGTAAGGAACGGCGTTGCTTGCGAACATTACAATTTTAACAGAAAGTAATATTAACGTATTACACAACCAGATAAAAATTATTTACACTATTTTAAGCGATCATTATACAAAATTTGTAACAATGTGTTACTTTTGCTGAACAGACATTAGCTTAGGAAGGTGTTTTCAAAAACCGACCCACAAGAGAGTAACGGGGCGTAAAAAATAAAAAAAAATCATTTTTATCAGTTATTAGATCCACAGACTTAAAATTTAACAAATATGGTTTTGTTGTTAAGCTGAGATATGCAGAAAGCTTTTTTATTCTTTAATTTGAAATTCACGCAAAATTAACTCATTAAAAATTTCTTTATCCTGCAATCTGTATTGTTTAAATTTTATATTCATCCGTGTGAAGAATGGGTATACCAACTGGTTAATTATAAAATTTAACAGAGTTCATTTCTTGAATTAAAAATACTGTGAATGGCGTACAATGAGCTAAATTAGTGTTACGTCATAGTTACATAACAAAAACGTATTTCCAGCGAATCAGTTAATAAATTTATATGACGGCACAAGCGCATGCAGTGGCGCACACAGGAATTTTTGAAGGGATGGTGAGTACAAGGTTGAAAGTCAACCATTCTTTGTAACATACCCCAATACATCGCCAATTATTATTTTGATTTTATCGACTGTCGTGAACAAAAAACAATAAATAATAAATTATTGAATTATTAGCATCCATTAATAAAATAAACTATTAATAACAAATACAATTAAATTACCAGAAACACCATTATTTTATGTACTGTATGCATAAGGTTATCAATCGAGGGAAAAAATCAAGAGAGATGAGGGGGTGGATGGCCTCGGACCCCCTAGCCACCCCACCCCTCCTTGTGTGTGCGCCACTGATCATGTGATAAATGCAATCACGAGTTTCGATCCAATCAGTTCATACGTTTCGCTGTTGCCAACATTTGCTTTTTGTTGAAACTTTTTTTAAAAAAGTACCTATTTGTCAACAGTAATAATGTGCATAGATATACAAAATATACACGATTTAAAAAAGTAAACTTTTAGCATTGAAAACTCTTTGAAGAATTTTAATATTTGGGCATCCTTACCCAATAATCAAATTTGAAATTTTATCTAAATTTTACTAGTAGAACAACAAATACAAGTCGAATGTCAGTTTGTTTTGAGTTTATGTCCATAAAATTAGCTCAATTCACTGTTGCCAACTTTTGTTTTTTGAAGCGAATGAATGAGAATTATTAACATTTCAATATAAAGCAACATGAAGACTATTGGCAACGGAACTCGTAATTCTGAACCTCGGTCAAATGACTAGGATGACCCCTGAGCTGGCATCTCATCTTCTATATTATAACGGAAGGACCTTGAGTCTCGGCCCCACCCACTACATGGTGGGTCTTCAGTGACACCAGGATACGAACCCACGACACTCTGTCCACAAGTTCATGACCATAACCGGCCTTTTTCAAGTACACGTTTGATAAAAATGTTTTTTTTTTAAAATTTTGAAACGCTTTTTGAAGAATCTTAGCATTTGAACATCTTTATGGAGTTAATACAGTTATCAAATCTGAAGGATCAATCAAGGGATAACACGTTGATAATATTTATTACGTGACTGTCATAGATTTGACCCCTTTTAAATTACGATCATAGGACGAAGTCGATACCCGAGGTGACACTCAAATCTATCTATTCAAATTTATCAAAGAATTTAATAATATTTAAGGTTTTATTTAACTTTTTCAGCGTTGCAATTGTAAAATAAATATCCTTAACTCTGCCTGGCACAGTGAATACGCCATACAATTTTAAATCACGAAATTGGTTCCCGAGTTAGCACCTCACACTATCGTAACGACTTAGAACGCGACAAAATTAATATACATCGGTTGTAGCTTTCCTTTTTACATTACCTTTTTCTAGTATATTTGTTATATGTTTTGCAATGAACAATAAATGGTTCATACTGTGGTAGAGACACGAACAAAGGATGAGTTAAAGGGAAAAAAATGTCAGAATAGAAATTAAATTTATCACCCTTTTCCCGTCGTCTACCAAAATGCGTCAACAAACACGTAGTATAATAAACCTTTGTTATTAAAATTTCGAACTTCGTTTTTAATTTTTGAAATTTTTATTTTATTGCTGTGAGAATATTGAGAGTTGTAACAAACAGCTTGTTTTTAATAAAAAACTCTTGTTTATTGCAAGAGAATTTCATTTATTTCTATTCTAGAATGTATTATATATATATAATCATGTTTACTCATCTCTTATAGAGAAATTTTGATTATATTATATATATATACCCTTCATTTCAATACAAATTACATCGGATGGATCAATATTTCATTAAAATGTTGGGGAAATGAAAGGAAAATAATATAATGAACCCGAAAATTTAAATTTAAATTTCTAGTTAAGAAAAAATATAATTTTAGTTTCAAATTAGATATGAAAATAAAAATAAATTTGAAAAAAATGTTAAAAATTCATTTTTTATAAATTAAAATTACGCCTGCTTACAATGTTTCCGACTTTGGATTTCCCAGCACACAGCATAGATTCTAAGGTGGTATCACTAAATACTATAGAAGGAGATAGTTTAACACACATATTTGAATCTTAACCCTGCGTTCGAGTGTCTCAATCTATATCTGGTCACCAAGTAAGGTGCAGTTATAAAAGTTCGTCGCATTTTGATTCGTAACAAGATGATTGAACGTGCTGAGCAAAGGTACTGCTTCAAAAATTCAGCCAAAAATTCTCTTTCTGATTTTCAAATCAAAACAATACATAAGATGCAACAAATATTACACTAAGATGCTACGTACAGAAGTAACATGAGTTAAGGGGGGATTAAAAAATGGCCGTGCATCAATCAAGAATGACTAGCTCTTGGATGCCAAAATCCACTGGGAGAGAGTGAGAGGGTGTTTATTAATGTCGCAACACGAGGGCGGTTGACAACAGCTATTGAAGAGGAACGACACCAGAGTTTGCACCCCCCCCTTCTCCAAACTTCAGTACCAGGCCAACGGAAGTACTTAGAGCCTCGAAAGAATTTACACGCATCAGCCCCTCTACATGGCAAGTCTTCAACGACATTAAAGTTGTGACAGATCTATACGCGGTTCTACTAATCCCTTCATGACTATTTTAGGAAAATATTTATTTCAACAAACTTTCACCGAGTAAGGAAAAGTGATTATGTAAATGAAGCATATTATATAAATTCTGTTTTCGCGAGTTTGGGAGTTGACACGTAGGAGTTAAAGTCTGCGAGTTAGTTATTAGTTGAAGATTGAAAGAGAGTGGAATTAGAGGTCTTGGAGCTGCCCAGGAAAAAGATTACAGAGCGTGGATCCAACGACATTGATCAAGCCGAAGAGATCGCCTGCAAGATTCCAGTGTAGGATCCGATGCATAAAAAGTACAGGTATTGTGAGCTTGATTAAGTGGAGGTTAGATTATTAGTGTGCGACGTAGTTAAAATCGAGTGTATTTAAACTGTCTTAGATTCAGTTGAGGGTCTGTAGTAGTATCCCCGTGTTATAGAATCTCACCTCCGCGCTCTACTATATATCATCAACCTTAATTAGATTTGTTTTGCGTCTGATTGATATTTGGAATTAATAAATTGATTCGATTGAAATCATGTCTGTGGATCATTCAGTTTCTTCCACACATCTTGCCGGGTTTACAGGTAGACATGAGGGTTCAGATGTAAGCAGGAACCAACCGCTATCACAAAGTTCGAACTCATGACACGCTGAGCATGTGTCTGAGACCATAATTACTAGATTACCCCGCCCACAGAATCCACTGGAAATGCAGCTGTTGTTGAAAGGGTAAGAAATATTGTGAAAAGAGATATCGTTTGACCGCGCTCGCGTGTACGAGAGATTTTCAAAAAGGATTGGATCAATAAAGATTCTGTATATGGAATTTTGCGCGAGGAACTGAACAGGCGCAGAGTGACTGCGAAATTTGTGCGCCAGCTACTGTCGACAGAAAGTAAGAAAACTCCGCCTTTTGGGTGGAACATGGAATTCCAGTCATTCCCCAACTTTCCTACTCTCAAGACATAGATCCTTGCCACTTCTGGTTGTTTCCGAAATCGAAGATGCCATTGAAGTTATCCCTTTTCGAGAGCGAGAAGATTCAATGAAGGAAGGCGTCAGTGGAGATAAACACCATTCCTAAAGAAGACTTCCAGAAGTGTTTTTGGCGTAGAAGGGTTGACGAGCCAAGTACACAAGTGGTTTTCTTTGAAGGGGATTAAGATCCCAATTCCGTCATGGCATAATTTATTTTTTTCAGGAAAATGTTGAATATTTTTAGACAGTTCTCTTATTCCCAGAGCAAGTAAATAAACACCGATTTTTTTATATATGAAGCTAAATAACAACAAAAACATGAAATATAAATGGTTTATACAAAAATGCGGAAGGCTGTTGTGATGACATTAAAAATCACGCGCAGATGTAACACACCTAAAAAAATTATATTCTTATTTCAAATATCAAACAAACAAAAACACAAACTGAAAAAATAACGGTTTAATCAAGTAGCTATCAATCTAGCGTCATCATATAAAAGCAAATTTTTTACATAATATACGTGTACTTACAACATTCAAATTTATTACATTCTCCGAGATGCACGTAATTTTAATGCAATTATGAATTTTACACAACATATTTATGTCTACCATCATCAGAAACATTGCATTTTATCTACAAATTATATTTATTCAGTTTATGTGTGCGAAGTAAATATTTTAATTCAAAGAAAAATAATCAGTTTTTATTCATCCAAAAGTATAAGATCGACACGTTTGAAAAGATAATGCAATCAATTTATCAAGTAGAATATCATAGAAGCTTACATATTAATAGCAGATACAAAAATTAACATAATTTATAGGCAAATGAAATTAATAAATATAAGTAAGTGCCGTTTTAAAGAAATTAAGTTACTGCAGTTATAACCCAAATTAAGTTAATATGGTTAAACATGTAAGTATAGTTAATATATAACTGAAGTTCTCTAATAAAGAACTTAAATAAAACGAATTTAATTGCGCAAGTTTAATTAGAATTCAATAGTTTGATTGTAAAATAAAAATAATTCATATATTCTCCATTATGGCATCACTTTAAAACAATAAAAGCTGAATGTGTGTTGGTTGAATGACGCTCTCGCTCATATATATTTCACAAATGGGGGGGGGGATTGTTCTGAAGCACATAACTCACGTTTCTCATCTATACTTATGAATATTCTAAATGGCACTTTCACCTACAAATGGTTCATTTATTGGCGAATTCCTATGTTCAATTGTACATACTATCACGTACATCAGAATACATAATAAATGGTTAGCGTAATGTGTTGAAGCCCATAGAATACAACACAATGCAATTTTCTACGCCACTACTATATACTATATATATATGCTCGAATGAAATTTAATTGAAAAGGAATAAGTGGACATTTCAGCTATATATCAGTAGTATAAATATTTTTAAAAAAATTCTAAAACAGGAAGAGAAGGATAATAGATTGTATCCCAAAAGCGAGTGAAACTAATTCAAACATCTATACAAATAAATAAAATTGAAGTGTCTGTTTGTAATTTCAAATTAACAGCTTTTTACTTAATGCACTTAAAAGTAAATAAGGTACTCATAAAAAACCAATTTTTAAACTTTTTGTCTGTCTGTCTGTCTGTTCCGGCAAATCTCGGGAACTTCTGGTCCGATTTTAAAAATTCTTTCACCAATGGAAAGCTACATTATCAGGGAGTAACATTATATATAGTTTATCTCCATATTCCTACGGAAACGGGAACTATGCGGGTAAAACGTTGACGTTGCTTACTCCCCGCCAAGTTGGCGCAAAATTATGCATTTGGTCAATAATGAAAATTTTAATAAAAATTCTCACATTTGTAACAAATAACTGAAACATAGTGTAATTTAGAATCTTTACAAAAAGCAATTTTTTAAATGGTTTTTTATTAAACGTCTGACGTTTATTATTTTACGTTTGTTAAATGTCAAACTCAAACTTTGAGAAATATCACCAAGTTCGCTTAGAAGTTCATCTATTCCGGCAATCTGTTTCTCCCACTTTTTAAAGAGGGAAACAAAATGCAGTTTTAGCGAATTGCACGCGCGTGATATTGAAAATTCTATGGTAATATTAATTGAAGTTTTAATTACTTTAGTAGTTTTGATTAGTTTGAATAGTTTTGAAAGTATTTATTACTTTGAATTTTTTTAACCTAATTTTCATATTTCATTTATTCAAATATTCATATTTTGCGCAAAATTTTTCACTTATACTAAACCTAGATATTTTACATGGAGGTATTACTTTGAAGATAAACTATGGAGGCATCCGTGCAATGTCACTCGCCGAATAAAATTAGGGAGCTTTACGCAATACTTATTTCATCTTCGGTCTTTCTAATCCTCAAACCTTTTTGAATAAGTACAAAGACTACATAGCGGAAGATATTTTGCGACGAAAAACAACCAAATATGCCTTTCAATGAACACATCTACAACGAAACGCAATAAAGGTTTTCAGAATGGTTAGGAAGAAGCTACATGTGTGCCGAAATATTGGCCACTCGAGGGCGCTGCTGTGCGCACCTCAGTATCTAAAATGTAAATATTGTTAGTGTGTAACTTGTTTTGTAGAATGTAGGCCGCATGACGGCAAGTTCAGTCATATTAAATATTACTATATTCAAATTGTGTCTTCGTTGATTAATATGGACTGATCAATTTCTATGGATACTGCACACTCATTCGTTTCATTCGCTAAGAACATTTCGTTTAGGTTCTTAATTCTTTACATTGGTGCATCGGCCGGGAATACGTTTCGCTGCATGTTGGGGTGAGTACTTTTGTTTAGTCTCACTTTGAATTTGATATTCGTTTAGTTAGCTTATTTTATCATATTTGAAATTTAGTTTATTCGTAACTGTCGGTATTTGGAAGGTTGCTCTGGTATAGTTTTGTTTACTTGTATACAGATTGTTAAACTGGATTTTGTTTGAATGTGTTGAAATTTATACTAAGTTGGATTTAGAATTGGTGTTATTATTTGTATATTTGTTTTGAAATTATAGTGTTTTGTTTAAAATGGATGCAGCAAATCAGGCTTTATTAGAAAGAGCAAAAAGGGCTCGATCTGTTTCGAGGTCCCTCGTGACGAAACAAATTAATAAATTAGAAAACGAAATAAACAATTCAGCCGATAAAACAACAGTGCATGAGATTTACGTGCAATTAATTTCTAAATGTGAGGAGCTGAGTACACTCGATAAGGAAGTTGAGAGTTTAATAAATATTGAAAGTCTAGAAGACGAAATATTAACTCGCGAAGAATATCGAGATAAATTTATAATATGGAAAATCCATGCTGAACGTTACATAGGAACAGTTTCGAGCATTACATTTCAAAATTCGGTCGAAAATCAACCGCAAAACGTAACTCCTTTAAATAAAACAGTTAGTTCCGTTTTTTAACAAATCAACCGCGTTTACCTAAGCTCAAATTAGAATCTTTTTCGGGCAAGGATATCAGTAGTTTCCCCAGTTTTTGGGCTAGATTTAAATCCGCAGTGGATGATAATTCGAATTTAAATGATGTGGACAAATTTTCCTATTTGAAATCGGTTGTCACATCTGATGCAGAATTGGCTATTCGAGGTTTAACACTAACACCGGAAAATTATGCCAAAGCAGTTAAAATTTTAGAAGATAGATTCGGGCGTAAAGAACTAATTGTAGATTATCATATGAATCGTTTGTTAAATTTGTCCCCTGTCCGTAAATCGTTTGATGTAATCGCGTTAAGAAAGCTATATGATCAATTAGAAATAAACATTAGGGGACTCGAATCCCTTGAAATCTTCCCCGATTCTTACAGTTGTCTACTGTTTCCGATAATAATGAAAGCTATTCCCCCTGATTTGGCATTAGAATATAATAAAAAACATAATGAAAAACAATCCCAAGTCACTGATCTAACTATATATTTGCGCGGCGAAGTTGAAAGTCGCGAACGGACGGAAATTTTGTTAAACCCACATGGCTCCCACTCGTATCCCAATAAATATTCGGAAAGAGCACCACCGATCTATCCGCAGCCAAATCGAAAGGGTCAAGGTCATTCGCGATTCTACCCTTCTCATAAATCGGGGGTGAGAGCATCTGCGAACGAATTGCTTTCGGCTGCAGTTTCGAATTGTTTATTTTGTTCCGAAGATACTCACGCATCTGATATGTGTGAGAATCTATGCGTTCAGGAAAAGAGAGCCAAATTAATAAAGGAAGGGAGGTGTTTTTTGTGTTGTTATACTTGTTGCCATGTTAAAAAGTGCAAAAAAGAGGTTTGCTCGTATTGTAAAGGTCGTCACGCTCGTGCTATTTGTTTTAAGCTGGAAAATTCTTTAAAACAAAATTCGCATATAGATTTAGAGAAAGGGAAAGTTGACGTGAAACCAACGTCTTCAAATTCTGTTCTTCATAATAGAGGTGGAGTTTTATTGCAGTGTGTAAAGGCAGAAGTAATCGGTCATATTTCCTCGGATAAAATATTTTGTCTTTTTGATAATGGAAGTGAGAAATCTTTTATTAAGAAAAATGTTTCTCGGAGGTTGGGGTTGAAAAAGGTAGGTTCGGAAAGGCTAAATATTTTTTCGTTCGGATGTAAAACTCCTAAAAAACAAACTTGTAGCAAGGTCGAGGTTAGATTAAGGAATATATTAAACGGAGAAGTAACTGTAATTGAGGCATTGGAAATTGAGGAAATTTCAAAGGCAACACTTAGCCTGCCTAGCCCAGATGTATGGACTGAAATGGAGACAAAGGGATTCAGACTAACATTCAATTGTAGTGAATCTTCTGAGAACTGTGAAATTTCATTGTTAATAGGTTCCGATTTTTATTGGTCTTTAACACATCGGATAAAAAGACTTGATTCGTCATTGGTTGCAGTAGAAACTAGTTTAGGATGGTCTCTTCAGGGAAAGTGTGATGAGCAGAGTGATTGTACTTCGGTACATTTGATTCACAGTGAAGAGGAATCGATTTCAGCTGAGCTAAGGAGATTCTGGGAGATAGAAAGTTTAGGAATACGTGACAATGATTCGGTGTCTTTAGGTAATGGAGATGAAGAGATACTTAGTGAATTTGATAAATCAGTTTGTTTTGTAGATGGTCGATATCGTGTTAGTTTGCCATGGAAACCAGGAATGAGAGAGGTTTTACAGAATAATAAAACTGTCTGCACGTAAACGTTTTGAGGGTTGGTCCGTAGGTTTAAATGTGATCACGAGTTGTTCTGTGAGTATAAAGATGTAATCGATAACTATGTTAGGGAAGGTATTGTTGAGCGTACTTCTTGTGATTCTTTATCGGATAGTCAGGGATTTTACCTACCCCATCATGCGGTGATACGTAGCGACAAAACCACAAGCCGTCTTCGCATTGTGTTTGATGGTTCGGCTCACGAAGACGGACATTCATCGTTGAACCAAAGTTTATATACGGGACCAAATTTGCACCCAAATATGTTAGAACTTCTCTTACGGTTCCGAAAAAACCCTGTAGCCTTTACAGCTGATGTAAAATCGGCTTTTCTTCAAATTGAATTGGACCTTCGTGATCGAGAATTTACACGTTTCTTCTGGACTGATAATTTGAATAACAATCCATACGTTCTAAATTTCACGAGAGTCCTTTTTGGACTTAGACCTAGTCCATACCTTCTCGCAGCAACTTTAAAACATCAATTTAAGAAGTACAAAGAACAATATCCTCATACATTTGACTTGCTAAATAGCTCCATTTATGTTGATGGACTTCATTTGTGGTAGAAATGATGTTCCGGACGCTCTACGTACTACCTTGGAGTGTTTGCAAATATTCAGTGACGCGAGCATGTTGTTGCGCAAATGGAGAACTAATTCAAAACAACTTGATTTGTTATGGCAGCAAGAAGGTGTCGAAACAGAATTCTCTGAAACTAGTGCCACCGATCTTAAACCACCGATTAAGGTTTTAGGACTCGCTTGGGATTCAGAAAAGGATTTAATTTATTTCGATCCAAAGGATTTATTGAAATTTATGTCACGTAAAACAGAGTCTAAGAGATTTATTCTGAGTGTGGTTGGTCGCATCTTCGACCCATTGGAATTCTTGGCCCATTCGTTATCAATTGAAGTGTCTTCTTCAAGATCTTTGGACTCTAGGAGTAGACTGGGACTCTGAACTTCCCCAAAGCTACGACACAAGTGGCAGCAGTGGAGTAGCGAAGCTGAGGGCTTGACTGAGATAAAAATACCACGGTTCTATTTAGGGGACGTAGATCAAGAATTATCAAGTGTTGATATACATTGTTTCTCAGACGCGAGCAAGTCAGCCTATGGAACAATACTATACTTGCGATTTGTTACTTGCAATAACAAAATCGAAACGAGTTTCATTTGCTCAAAAAGTCGTGTGGCACCTTTGAAATCATTGACGCTTCCTCGTCTTGAACTGACAGCAGCCCTATTGTCAGCTAGGTTGGCCAAACAGGTGTCATCATGTCTAAAGTTTAATGCCAATATATATTATTGGACTGATTCTCTCATTTCGTACTACTGGATTATGTGGCGATTCTTCAGCATTCAAACCGTACATTAAAAATCGTGTTCAAGAGATACAGTTGCTCTCTGATCCGAGCCAGTGGGGACACTGTCCAGGAAAGGACAATCCTGCAGATCTCATTTCGCGTGGTACATCTGCCGTCAAATTAGCACAGAATGAGCTGTGGTGGCACGGCCCACCTTGGCTTAAACTAGCACCCGATCATTGGCCAAATCGTCAACGAGATATTTTAGATTCGGAACTCTGCTCGGAAGAATTAGAATATCGTTCTAGTGTGCATGTGGCAGTTACCCAACAGAGGGAATCTCTTGTTGACATAAATCGATTCAGTAGCCTTAAAAAACTTTTGAAAGTGACTGCTTGGGTCTTCCGATTTGTGAACAATGCTAGAATCGTTAATAAATCAATGAACTTCTATATTACTGCAGATGAAATACAAAATGCTGAATATTTTGGCTTAAATATGTTCAATACGAATTTTATTCAGCTGAGATATTAACCTTAAAACGCAACGAACAACTTCGATGTAGCTCTGAAATAAAGAGTTTAGTGCCTTATTTGGGTGAAGACAATTTACTAAGAATTACTGGACGGTTGCTTGAAGCAGACTTATGCTTTGGCGAAAAGCATCCTGTTATCCTTCCCGACACTGTAAATTTACAGAATTACTTGTTATTAGGGAACATGAACGAATTGGTCATTGTGGCGTATCTGCAACTTTAACTCAACTTCGAAAAAATTATTGGATACCTAAAGGTCGTCAGTTAGTGAAAACAATTATTCGAATTTGTCTCATTTGCAAAAAATACAACGCTAAACCAGCTGACCAGTTGAGTGGTCAGTTGCCTCGAGATAGAATCACCCAATCCCTCCATTTCAAATCGTAGGAATTGATTTTACAGGTGCAATACTTGTTAAGGACAATCAAGAGACTCATAAGTCTTATGTTTCTTTGTTTACATGTGCGGTCACTCGTGCCGTACACTTAGAACTTGTATCAGACATGTCCACAAAGTGTTTTTTACTTGCTTTACGGAGATTCCTCGCTCGTAGAGGAAATTGCAAAGTAATATACTCAGATAATGCTCGTACATTTAAAGCTGCTGAAAAGGAGCTAGCATATTTTGCCAACATCTTGAAGGACAGTGAATTTCAAAATTTTGTCGCAGATAAAGGTATCCACTGGAAGTTCATAGTTGAACGTGCCCCTTGGTGGGGTGGATTTTACGAACGTCTTGTTAAGACTATAAAGGATCCTTTGCGTAAAATACTTGGCAAAGCCCTTCTAATGTTTGAAGAACTTTCAACGATACTTTCAGAAGTTGAAGTGATCGTCAATCATCGACCACTGACATACGTGGAAACGATCCAGGAGAGCCGGAACCACTCACACACGGCCCACTTCCTCGAGTTAGGTTATGGTGACTCTAAATATCCTATACATTTCATTGAACTGATCGACGCCACTACGGCAAGAGAGTCGTACAAAAAAAGAAAGACTTACCGAACTCTTCTTTTAAAACAACTTTGGAGACGCTGGAAAGAACAGTATTTACTCAGTTAAAACAGTTAATCATTTTAAAACACCATCTGTTCATAAAAATTTAAAATTAAATGACATAGTTCTGGTTGAAGGAAATGTAAAATCAAAATTATTGTGGGAACTTGGAATAATCAAGGAGATATTTATTGGAAGAGACAATAATGTTAGATCTTGTCTTGTAAAAACTTCTAAAGGTCTCTTCAAAAAACCCATTCAATTGTTGTACCCTTTAGAACTTGAATAATATTTGAACTAATTTTGTTTCTATTTTTTCAGATTAATGTTTAGGAGATAGCACATTATTAATTAATCTCTGTTAAATTTATTTGTTGTGAGATCTTGAGGTATGTAGCCTAATATTTTTCTAATTTGTAAATTGAAGATTTATTGTCAACTTTAAATTTCATTATATTGTGTATTTTAATAATATTTATTTTTTTTCTTTGTAATATGAAAAATTTAAATTTTGATTAGTAGCATTGTTTCAGTGTTAAGTCTTTGTTTAGAATTGTGTTTGAATAATTGTTTGTATTAATTTTTGTTTGATAATCACTGGGGTGAACATTCTGTTCACCGGCGGGGTGTGTGCCGAAATATTGGCCACTCGAGGGCGCTGCTGTGCGCACCTCAGTATCTAAAATGTAAAATATTGTGTAGTGTGTAACTTGTTTTGTAGAATGTAGGCCGCATGACGGCAAGTTCAGTCATATTAAATATTACTATATTCAAAATTGTGTCTTCGTTGAGTAATATGGACTGATCAATTTCTATGGATACTGCACACTCATTCGTTTCATTCGCTAAGAACA